>VDFB02000008.1:335564849-335580328 GCA_007258455.2 Sequoia sempervirens
TTGATAGTAGCAATATTACAGAATTATAAGATCTATATGAATTAGTTGAAGTTGTTCCTGATTCTAGTTTCATGTTAAAATTTAGAGATGTAAAGGATCATCATAAACATATGTAGAATTTTTCTGACCCTGAATCAGAGAGCTCAGACCCAGATGAGGATTTTCTAACCTCACTTCTTAAGAATACTCTACAAGATCTCAAGGTTTAGATTCAGATTGAAAAATCCAAAGATCCTTACAAAATGGCAGAAACAAAGGAAGAAAGAAAGAGAGTTGTCCACCAACACTTGGCAAAGTTGAATACCTTAGAGTCAGATAAGACTGAGGTAGAAAAGTAGCTTAAATTATAGAAAAAACCTTCAAAAGGGGTTGAAAAAGAAATAGATCATGGATACAAGATCCCTCCATGGTAAAGAAAAGGAAAAGAAAAATCTTCTTCCAAATGGAAAGCTTCTGATCTTGACACTGATGTCATTGCAATCTTTAAGAAATTTGATTTACTAATGAATGATGTTGCAGATTTAAAAAGATTGCTCAAAACTCAGCACAAAGAAATAAGAAATCTCTCTGCAGAAGTGGGAGAAATTAAAGATATTTTATTCATGAGACCAACAAGTTAGGTTAAAGACAATTTAGCAAAATATAAATAGACATAATTAAAACTAGACATAAATAGATAGAACTTGGGATATCTTATTGATTCGTAGTACCGATTACATCCAACAGAAGCGTTTAACGAAGCATTAGGACTTTGATCATCCGAGGATCGCTAAAGCGGGAGGTATAAGTGCGGAATGCAAGCTGAGACTCCTACTAGAAAATAGACTCCAATCCTAGACCACTCATGCCAAGAATGAGGCGTCCTCAACAATTTAAAGGAGAGGTTGAGCTTGTTACCTCATGGCATTTTACAATTAATTTGGAATCCATCCATATGCTTTTGACACATGTCCCACTAACCTACCACACTATGGAGTAGAAAGTTGTTAAGCATTCTACAGTAAACACTGACATAGTGAAAACGAAAGAAAGTCACTTTTAGGACACCCGTGAGTGAGGAAAGGGGCCCACTTAATGCAGTAAGTGGCTCACGGGGATCTTGCTTTTTAAGACGGGTTGCATCTTGTTGTCACATCTTAAGTGGGTGACATCCGACCTTCCGACAAGCCCATGTGCTAGCCATTAAGTAATTATCCAGGATCTAATAATTGATCCGGTAACTCATGGTATGGACCCAATCTTCAAGGGTTAAAGCATAATCAATTTGAACACATAATCTTGAGAATAAGCTCATTCTAATTCCCAATTCTTCGCAAGGAGTGCTTGGTTTGAGATTGATTTCCATATTTTCAATTTTACTTAGTCTCCATCTGGCTTCAAGAGGATATAATTCAATCTTAGGGAAATGATATCCTATTCTTGGATAATGCACCAAGTATTGAATCATACAATCATATATTGTACTTCTCAATTGTGGGTATAATAGATTCAGGAATTCCTCCATATTAGGATTGAATCTGGTGCCAACAATATCAGCATATTCTTCAAAAGTATCTTGATCAAAACTTATACGAGTGATGAAACCAAATTTTAGTCCTTTTAATAAATTCATCTTACTTTGTTTTGACCAGTTCATACAAAACAACCCTTTGATGTAGATATGGATAGAATTGTTTCCACACCAATACTTGATTGGAGCTCTTGCTAAACCAAAGGATTCTTTGAATTCTTCTTCTTCATCTGAATCTATTAGTCCTTGGTCATAATGATAGTGAATTAAATTTTTCATATTTCGAAGCCATTTATTCAAGAAATACGATTCTAGCAAAATAATAATTATTTATTTGGGAAGAGTAGGAAGAGTGATCATGTTTCCATTACCATAATTTACCATATACATGGAAACACCATCTGGTCTATACCAATATGGAGAATTAAACTCAAGATCAGTATATATGGAACCTGCAAGTTCTCTGGTCAAGGCGTCAGCTAATGGATTATTCTCTCCTTTTATCCATTCAATGTCAAAGTCGTAACTCATAAATTCAAAATACCACCTGGCAGTTCTACCTTGAGCAATATCCTTATTAGGTTTCTTTTTGAGCAGTCTTCTCATGGCTTGACTGTCAGTTCTTACTATGAATTTTACTGGCTTGAGAAAGATCTTGAATTTCTCTATTCCTTTTTCAACTACTAGTATCTCCTTTTCATAAATATGATTTCTACTTTTTGTGTCTGTAAAAGTTCCAGAGAGATAACCGCAGATATTTTTCTTTCCATTTCCTCCTTCTTTTATCAACACAGTTGACCAAGTGTTGTCAAAAGCATCAATGTATAAAAACAAAGGTAAATCAGAAGCAGGAATTTGCAGGGATGGTAAATATTGACATTTTTCCTTAATTCTTTGGACTGCCTTTGTAGCTTCTAGAGACCATCCTTCTTTGCCTTCTTTTAGATGAGATTGGATGACTCGATGATCTTCAGCTAAACCTTTATAAAAAGGAGAGACATAATTTAAACATCCCAAGAATCTCTGAAGTTGTTTCTTGTCTTGTAGTATATCTAGAAATTCCTGGATCCTCTGTAGGATGTGTGTCTGAAGTTGGATTTTGCCATTATTTAGATGTAAACCAAGAAAATCAATTTGGATTTTCCCAATCACCATATTTTTAGCTATTAAGCATATCCCATTTTTTTTGATGGCTGCATAAAGCTCCTCAAGATGCTACAAATGGTCAGTGACTGAATCAAAGAAAAAAAGGATATCATCAATATAGACAGCACAAAAATATTTCAGGTGTCTTAATGCTTGATCCATGCATCTTTGGAAATAGGTGGAGGCAGTACATAAATCTAATGGCATAACGTTCCATTCATACAATCCTTGTGGAACAAAGAATGTTGTCTTTTATTTGTCTGATTCTTTTACCTTAATTTTCTAAAATCCTGATTTACAGTCAAACTTTGAGAAGATCTTCTTAGTGGCAACTCTTCTAATTAAATCAGTGCTAAAGCGTATGGGATAGTTAAATGGAAGGATAATGTCATTAAGAGGTTTGTAATTGATACATAGTCTCTCTTTTCCTCTTACCTGTTCTGCTCTTTTATTTACCAAGAATGCTGGACATGCAAATGGAATTTTACTATGGCAAATGAAATGCCCATCAAGTAGTTCTTGCAGTTGTTCGTCCATTTCTTTTGTTTCTTTTGCACTCATTAGATAGGCTGGCTCATGTGGAATGACTGATTGG
The DNA here is from genome assembly GCA_007258455.2 of Sequoia sempervirens. Taxonomy (NCBI): domain Eukaryota; kingdom Viridiplantae; phylum Streptophyta; class Pinopsida; order Cupressales; family Cupressaceae; genus Sequoia; species Sequoia sempervirens. The sequence continues at coordinate 335,568,101 of VDFB02000008.1, forward strand.
CATTCTGGCCTAATCTATATTTCACATTCTTCATGATCTTGGGACCAGAACTGTAGAGGGTTCATGCTGCAACAATCTGTCTCAAATCTTTGTCTAATTTCACTGAACACTTTTGGAGTCTTTTCTGCTAGTTCTTTCACTGACTCTTTCTATTTCTTTTTCCCAGTATTTTCAAATTTATGATTCACAATTTTAAGTGCAAGGATTTCAATTTGTCTGTCTTCATGTCTCAAAGAGATCTTATGTTTCCAGAACTAAAGTGGCTCATATTTGGTTAGAAACATAAATCCTAACAGAACATCATCTTCTAAATCATTGTACTCAATAAAATCAGTGATGAATATTTTACCCATAATTTCTATGTGGAAATCTTGTGCATACCTTCCCATCTGAATCCTTTCTCCATTTAGTGCATAACTATGTGGAAGATCAGGTCTTTCTTTCCAAAATTGGGGAGGAATGACATTGGTTTCAGCCAATGATCTTGAAGAACCTGTATCTACAAATGCATCCAGTGGGATCTTTTTCAATCCTGGAAAATATAAATTAATTCTGATATAATTACCATTGTTTGCAAGTAAAAGAGGGCATGACTTGTCCCTTGTTTTATCAATAAGGCTATTGCTGCTACTACTCGCTTTTGATTCTTCTTCTGAAGCAGATTCCTTTTCTGACTCAACTTGTTGGTCTGCTTTGAATAAAATCCATTTACTACATCAACAAGAATTATATCCTCTTGAAGCCAGATGGAGACCAGAAGTAAAAATTAAAAATATGGAAATCAATCTGAAACCAACACTCCTTTCTAGAAGAGTGGAATTAGACCAAGCTTATTCTCATGATTATGTGGTTGAAATTGATTATGCTTTTAACCCCAGAACTGAAGATTGGGTCCGAGCATACCATGAGTTACCAGATCAATTATTAGATCCGATACCAAATTTGTGGAAATATAAATAGACATAAATAGAAAGAAACTAGACATAAATAGACAGAAACTTCAGATATCTTATTGATTCATGTGTAGATTACATCCAACAAGCATTCAACAAGCATTTAGATTCTGATAATCCAGATTGCACTAAGCGCAGGAGAGAGCATAAGTCTCGAATGCAAACTTAGACTCCTACAGAACAATAGACTCCAATCCTAAAACCACCAATGCCAAGAATGAGGCGTCCTCAACAATTTAAAGGAGAGGTTGAGCTTGTTACCTCATGGAATTTTACAAATAATTTGGAATCCATCCATATGCTTTTGACACGCGTCCCACTAACCTACCACACTATGGATTAGACAACTGTTAAGCATTCTTCCATAAACACTAACATAGTGGAGGGAAAGGAAAGTCACTTTTAGGACACCCGTGAGTGAGAAGGGCCCACTTAATACCCGTAAATGGCTACAGGGATCTTTCTTTTTAAGATAGGGTTGCATCCTGTTGTCACATCTTAACGTGGGTGACATCACGACACTGACAAGCCCATGTGCTAGCCATCATAATGGTATCAGATCTAATAATTGATCTGGTAACTCATGGTATGCTCGGACCCAATCTTCAGTTCTAGGGTTAAAAGCATAATCAATTTGAACCACATAATCTTGAGAATAAGCCTAGTCTAATTCAACTCTTCTGGCAAGGAGTGCTGGTTTGAGATTGATTTCTATATTTTTAATTTTTACTTCTGGTCTCCATCTGGCTTCAAGAGGATATAATTCAATCCTAGGGAAATGATATCCTATTGTTGGATAATGCACCAAGTATTGAATCATACAATCATATATTGTACTTCTCAATTGTGGGTATAATAGATTCGAGAATTCCTCCATATCAGGATTGAATCTGGTGCCAACAATATTAACATATTCTTCAAAAGTATCTTGATCAAAACTTATACGAGTGATGAAACCAAATTTTAGTCCTTTTAATAAATTCATCTTACTTTGTTTTGACCAGTTCATACCAAACAAACATTTGATGCAGATATTGATAGAATTGTTTCCACACCAATACTTGATTAGAGCTCTTACTAAACCAGAGGATTCTTTGAATTCTTCTTCTTCATTTGAATCTATTAATCCTTGGTCATGATGATAGTGAATTAAATTTTACATGTTCTGAAGCCATTTATTCAAGAAATATGATTCCAACAAAATAATAATTATTTCTTTGGGAAGAGTAGGAAGAGTGATCATGTTTCCATTACCATAATTTACCATATACATGGCAACACCATCTGGTCTATACCAATTTGGAGAATTAAACTCAAGATCAATATATATGGAACTTGCAAGTTCTCTGGTCAGGGCGTCAACTAGTGGATTATTCTCTCCTTTTATCCATTCAATGTCAAAGTCGTAACTCAGAAATTCAAAATACCACCTAGCAATTCTACCTTGAGCAATATCCTTATTAGGTTTCTTTTTGAGCAGGATTCTCATGGCTTGACTGTCAGTTCTTACTATGAATTTTACTGGCTTGAGAAAGATCTTGAATTTCTCTATTCCTTTTTTAACTGCCTATATCTCCTTTTCATAAATATGATATCTGCTTTCTGTGTTTATAAAAGTTCCAGAGAGATAACCGCAGATATTTTGCTTTCCATTTCCTTCTTCTTGTATCAACACAGTTGACCAAGTGTTCTTAGAAGTAGCAATGTATAAAAACAAAGGTAAATCAGAAGCAGGAATTTGCAGGGATGGCAAATATTGACATTTTGCCTTAATTCTTTGGACTGCCTTTGTAGCTTCTAGAGACCATCCTTCTTTGCCTTCTTTTAGATGAGATTGGATGACTCGGCGATCTTCAACTAAACCTTTATAAAAAGGAGAGACATAATTTAAACATCCCAAGAATCTCTGAAGTTGTTTCTTGTCTTGTAGTATATCTGGAAATTCCTAGATCCTATGTAGGATGTGTGTCTGAAGTTGGATTTTTCCATTATTTAGATGTAAACCAAGAAAATCAATTTGGATTTTCCCAATCACCATATTTTTAGCTATTAAGCATATCCCATGTTTTTTGATGGCTGCATAAAGCTCCTCAAGATGCTACAAACGGTTAGTGACTGAATCAGAGAAAAAAAGGATATCATCAATATAGACATCACAAAAATCTTTCATTTGTCTTAATGCTTGATTCATGCATCTTTGGAAATATGCGGGGGTAGTACATAAATCAAATGGCATAACATTCCATTCATACAATCCTTGTGGAACAAAGAATGTTGTCTTGTATATGTCTGATTCTTTTACCTTAATTTGCCACAATCCTGATTTACAGTCAAACTTGGAGAAGATCTTCTTAGTGGCAACTCTTCTAAATAAATCAGTGCTAAAGGGTATGGGATAGTGAAATGGAAGGATAATGTCATTAAGAGGTTTGTAATTGATACATAGTCTCTTTTTTCCTCTTACCTATTCTGCTCTTTTATTTACCAAGAATACTAGACATGCAAATGGACTTTACCTGGGGCGAATGAAATGCCCATCAAGTAGTTCATCCATTTCTTTTGTTTCTTTTGGACTCATTAGATAGGCTGGCTCATGTGGAATGACTGATTGGCATTCTAGCCTAATCTGTATTTCACATTCTTCATGATCTTGGGACCAGAACTGTAGAGGGTTCATGCTGCAACAATCTATCTCAAATCTTTGTCTAATTTCACTGAACACTTCTGGAGTCTTTTCTGCTAGTTCTTTCACTGACTCTTTCTATTTCTTTTTTCCAGTATTTTCAAATTTATGATTCACAATTTTAAGTGCAAGGATTTCAATTTGTCTGTCTTCATGTCTCAAAGAGATCTTATGTTTCCAGAACTAAAGTGGCTCATATTTGGTTAGAAACATAAATCCTAACAGAAAATCATCTTCTAAATCATTGTACTCAATAAAATCAGTGATGAATATTTTACCCATAATTTCTATGTGGAAATCTTGTGCATACCTTCCCATCTGAATCCTTTCTCCATTTAGTGCATAACTATGTGGAAGATCAGGTCTTTCCTTCCAAAATTGGGGAGGAATGGCATTGGTTTCAGCCAATGATCTTGAAGAACCTGTATCTACAAATGCATCTAGTGGGATCTTTTGAATCCTAGAATATAGAAATTAATTCTGATATAATTACCATTGTTTGCAAGTAAAAGAGGGCATGACTTGTCCCTTGTTTTATCAATAAGGCTATTGCTGATACTACTAGCTTCTGATTCTTCTTCTGAAGCAGATTCCTTTTTAGACTCAACTTGTTGGTCTGCTTTGAATAGAATATCTTTAATTTCTCCCACTTCAACAGAGAGATTTCTTATTTCTTTGTGCTGGGTTTTGAGCAATCTTTTTAAATCGGCAACATTGTTCATTAGTAAATCAAATTTTTTAAAGATTGCAATAACATCAGTGTCAAGATTAGAAGCTTTAGATTTGGAAGAAGATTTTTCTTTTCCCTTCCTTTTCCATGGAGGGATCTTGTTTCCATGGTCTATTTCTTTTTCATACCCTTTTGAAGGTCTTTTCTATAATTTAAGCTGCTTTTCTACCTTAGTCTTATCTGACTCTAAGGTTTTCAACTTTTCCAGGTGTTGGTGGACAACTTTATTTCTTTCTTCCTTTGTTCCTGCCATTTTGTAAGGATCTTTGAATTTTTCAATCTGGATCTTAACCTTGAGATCCTGCAGAGTATTCTTAAGAAGTGAGGTTAGAAAATCCTCATCTGGGTTTGAGCTTTCTGATTCAGGGTAAGACAAATTTTGCATATGTCTATGATGATCCTTTACATCTTTGAATTTTAACATGAAACTAGAATCAGGAACAACTTCAACTAATTCATACAGATCTTGTAATTCTGTAATATTGCTACTATTAACAACTTCCCATCCTGGGTTATCTTGTTCAAACATTGCATAAATCTTTGTGGTAGGATTTAATTTCTTAGGACAGTTAGTAGCATAATGAGGTACCTTACAAATAAAGCACTTAATTCCTTTGGGGACCTTATTAGTTCTTTTCCTTAGGAAATACAAAGGTGTTCTATGGAATTTTCTTCTTTTATTGGGAACTGGTCTATATTTATTTTTGTGTCCGTATTTACCATGCTTGCTGCATCTAAAAGTGTATTATCTTTCATGATATTTTGTCTGAGAACACCTTTTACATCTTCATTTCCTACCACAATCACCTTTCTTAAACTGTTTGAGTTGCTAGAAATCTTTGAGTTGATTAATTGGAGGAAGATCACAAAATTCTTTTAGATTACATGTGTAGTTGTATTCTTCCTTATTGAGTTGGAGAGCACCCAACAAATGTTGCTTTTCCAACTTATATTTGATCAACCTTTTTATTGTAGGTAAACTCACATTATCAAGTTGTTTGTGCTCTTTTCTGATTAAATAATCCTGTGCCCATGCACCTAAACCACAGGGTAGAGAGTTCAGGTAATATTGCTTTGTGGTTAGATCATGCATTTTATTTGCTGCAACCATATAAGATTCAAACATGCAGTTGTATTCATCAAATTTGGCAAGATTTTTAAGCTTCATTGATTGCAAAATCTTATTGGCTTCTAGGGCTTGATTAGAAATGTCATCATAGAAAAGATCTGTTAATAGCCATTTGAACTCATCAAATCCAGCTTGAAATATATCATCTTTTCCCAAATTTTTAGGATCCACTAGAATGGGATCTATTGATTGAGCAGGAATGGTTTTAGGCATTGGGCCTTTGTTTGGCAAATTATTCCACCAGTTTCTTAATTTTCCAGACATAAGCCTTACAGCATAAAGAACCTTTGTAGGTTCTGTCCATGAACCACTTCTTTCAAACAAATTTTCCAGTGTGTTAGTCCATGTACAGATAGCTTCATATGGATTAACTAATTTATCAATGTTTAAGATATAACCACTAGATGCATAAGGTCACATCTGCTCAAGCTTGAGGTTCTCCGTGACTGGTTCTTGCATTTCAATATCCATGGTTAACTTCTTCAATGATTCCCATGGTTCTTTTTCTTCTATTTGCTTATATTCAGAAAAATCTAAAACAATTTCCTCAACGTCATTATTTACAGAGGAATTAGGGTCACTAGGACTGTCAAAAACAATCAAAGTATCTACATCAGAAGATTCAACATCAGATTCTTTATTTGCATAACCAGGTTCATCCATGTAGACTGGTTCTTGTTGTTCTTCCTCTACTCCTAATTCTACTAGCCAATTTTTGAGTGGTTCTTCTTTATTAGCCAAAGTATGCTCTTTAATCTTAGGCATATAGACATGGGGAGTTGGCCTATGTAAGAGTTTCCTAGAGGTTGAAGCTTTGTCTTCGCCACTGTGCAGAGGTTTACTTCTTTGGATTAAAACCTTCTTTGGTTTAGGAGGTTCTATAGATTTTCCTTTTTTCTCTCTGTCTTCTTCTTCTAAACTATCCTTACCAACCTGGGATACTCTTATTTTCTTTGTAAAAATCCTTATCTTTTCTAATTTCTTAGCAATAGAGTCTAAGAGATTCTTATTCTCAATATCGGCAATCTTTCTGGAGGTTTCATTGGTCTGCTGATCAGAATAAATATGGGTAAGGTAGTTGTCTTGATGTTGTTGTGTAGAGATAACAATTTTTACACTGTTATGAACTTGAGTAACATCATAGCTGACATTGGTAATGTCATTAGACAGAGTTCCACAATAGTGCTCAACATTCTTTATAGCAGTAAAATGATTTTGTGTATCTTCAAAGACTATTTCTATCTTATTTATAGTTTCTAAAGCCTAGTCACCACTAAATCTAATATCTACAACCATGTCATCTATATTTTCTTGTGCAGAGATAATCCATTGTGCCATCCAATTTCTTTGGGCTTCATAATTCTTTTGTTTCTTTCCCAGCTCTGTATGAAGTCTTGCTTCATATTTTCCCCACAATCTCTGATTAGGATTGATGACTGTGAAAGTTTCAGGAGTAGGCCATCTACCTGGTTCATAACTAATAATCTCTTGTTCCTGATTGTTGAGTTCCAGCTTATATTTACTCTTTTTCTCAGATCTAGCCCATGGGAGTTTTGACTTACGTGTCTTTTCTTTCATCATGCAACTTTTCTCTCCCATTTTTGTGAGTTTGATACCTTTTCCTTTCTGATCTTGTTTTTGTTCTACTTTTGGAGTCAAGGCAAGCTTTTGACTAACCTGTCAAGCTAACCTATCCATAAGTTCTGGATTACTGCTGAGATCAGAGAGGGTTGCCAAAGATGCTTGGGAAGGATATGGATTTACAGATGCTTTCCTATACATGGGGAATTGAGTAGATCCTATTGATTCTTCTGGATTGTAGTCAAGATATGGCTTATTGGATGTTCTTGGGAAATTGTGTGACATGGAATAAGATCGAGTGAACATGCTTGGTCATCTACTAGTCGAAGCTTCCAGCTGTTCAAACAATGTTTCATCAGGTAATGCCTGAAGATCTATGCTGGAAAGCCTACGACTTTGTGTACGGGGTTTTTCAGAGAACACACTTCTAGAAGGAGTTGGAAGTTCTTGGAACTTTGGTTGGGACTGATTTATGAGTTTTTCAATGACAGGGAAACCTATATCAAAGGCAGTTGAATCAATATGTCTACCAAAGTCATCAACATTTGTATTTGCTTCCGTATAACTTACCCCAGCTAAAAATTTTGAAGGAGGAAAAACAGTATTAAGTAATCGATACACACATCGACCACCTATAGTGGGATACATAGAATCTAGTTGTAGGATGATGCCTTTAACTTTTAACAAAAGACAAAATGCATATTGAACATATTTGTCATCAAGGTTTATGGTGAAGTTGGGTCTGACAGACATGCGAGCATCTCCACCTTTTTCTTCATCAGAAGATTTCACGAGATGACCTCAGAACTGGCCTATGACAGCTTGATACCATATTCTACAACGAGTGTCTATAAGACTAGCAAGGTATTCTGCTCCTATATCATAGTTGAAATGTGGATGTAAAATTATGTCAACTAAAGAGAAATGCACATGGAAGAAACCCTTTTCTTTCCATCTCTTTATGTCATCAGGAAGGAAGAATGGAAAATAGACTGGACGGATGCCAACACCAGAAACACTAAGATTTATCTCTAATTGTCTCACAAAATTCATCATTTTTTCCTTTATACCTTTTTTGGGATATAGATCAGAAATTCTAACATCTTGAAACTTAAAGTTGCCATTTTCGTCTACAAGTTCTTCTTTGTCTTGAAAATGATTATGGATTACAGAAGAAAGAGAATTGCTTGCATTCATCGAGCACTGACTAGCCATAATGGAAGGATAAGAACTTACTTGATTTTGCTAGACCTTTTTGTTGCTACATTTTTTTGTCTTACTGCTCACCCTTCATATGCCTGTCCTTCGGCTTCCAACGGGATTTACGATCTTACTGTGGGTCCACAACTACTCACATCAGCTACTCTCATTCAGAACATGATTCTCCAAAATGATATCCATATCTTAGTGAAGCAATAGTTTTTCTAATGTCCAAACCAAAACCAAGACAAAAGCAATGAGAAAACAAACTAGTTTGACAAAAATTCCAAAACCAGATGAACAATAGACCCTTGTATATGTATCCTGGATATGCTGTTCAATATCAAGCATTATATTAAGAGAGGCTCTGATACCAATATTATTATTTCACTAACTTATTAGAATTCTTTTGTTTCTTTCCCAGCTCTATAATGATTTCTTGCTTGTTTTCCAAACTAACAATTTCTGCACATAGCATTAACAGGCTTTGTAATTCTTGGTAAATCTCTCACGGATTGAAAAAAACTAATCCTTTTCAAGTTATCAAACTTCATGTGACACATTTTCCTATCCCATAACCAACTATCATTAATCTGACTCATAAAGCATCATCCATCAACACCCTTAAGTTGATAGATATTTCCTTTAGATTTCTTTCCTGTAGCAATCATGTTCTAGATCCTTTATGGATCTCACATATTTAAATCAGACAAAAATTGCAAAACCAGATGAACAAAAAATATCTATGCCAGATTAAGATTGATAGGTTAATATATGACTTTGACATATAGCTCGAGAATAAAAAATATCCATGCCGGATTAAGATTGATAGGTTAATATATGACCAATCTGATAAATTAAGGAATTGACCAATATATAATGCATATGTTAATCAAATGTGCTAGCGATGGATCTAATTAATGGTCTGGGAACATTTGATCCTCTGGTTTGTGGGAAAGCAATTTCATTATAAAAATTGTGTTCTTAAAAACTCTAATATGACCATTGAATTGTACAGAAGAACTTAAATGATTAGTACAGTGGGATCAATGTATTGATTGTTTACATAAGATCAAGGTTCCCACATACATCAAAGTGCATCGATTATTTAACTTTGAAAAAAATGAAATTCAGAAATCACATGAACTTTTTCAATAAAAAATGAGTCACCTAATATGAATTTTTGAATAAAAAATGAACCACCTAATCAAATCAAAACTGTACCCTAAATTCACCTTATTCTTTTTCTTTTTCAACTTTTCAAAAACTAAAGATGGTCATCAATGCATGGCACTATATAGCCTTTGTACCAACCCAGCCGAATAGCCAGTCAAGTAACCCTCATGGAACGCAAAAAATGCATCCTCAAAGACCATCTATGCACCAAATACGAAAAAGAAGACAAACTTCTCAGAGCTCCTCCTAAAGGTCGCTACAGACATCATCAGAAAAGTAGCCTTTGGCGAGAGCTTTGACCTCACACAATCCACTTCACAATCCACATCAACACATTCAGTCCAAGAGGAAGTCTTAGAGTTTGTGAAGCAACACGTTTACTCCACAACTTCTCTGAAAATGGACCTCACTGGGACCTTCAATAGATTCTTAGAATAGCAAATCTATATTATTCTAAACAACCTAAGTGATGATGAAATGGTAATGCAAACTATGAAAGATGCTTAGAATAACAAATCTATATTATTCTAATATGTCACATACCTCTGTCAAAGGATCATAGCTGGGTATTGTTGTAGCAGTTCCATGATAAATCGTGCCAAGAACATCACAATATAAAATATGCTTAGAATAAAAAATCTATACTATTCTAATCAACCTAAATGATGATGATATGGTAATGGGATGATGCAAGAAGTTGGCTCCACAAAAAGCTCAAAAAGTGGAAGTGTTTTTGTTGTTTTTAGAACTTGTCACACTTGGACTGAAAATTTGAGGCACTTACACAATGAATCTTAAAAAAAGTCAATAATATGAAATTTAGAATTTTGAATCTAGTTTCCAAACATGTAATTTATTCAAATACTTAGATTATAGAAATTAAATTTTGATAGGGATGTATAAAAGCCAATTTTTAAAAGTCCTTATGTTTTTACCATACCATGCATGTGTACGGACACCACTTTTTGACCCAAATGAAAGTATTTTGCTAATTCCTTTGGGGAAAGAGAGTTAACAACATGAAGATTGATGAGGAATTTTTTTTGTACTTTTTTTTTGAATGTAATGCCCCCTGCCACGAACCCTAGAAGACAACACACTAGCAACTGAAAAATGAAACAATGATTTAAAAAAAAAAAAACATAATGTTACAAGGTTGTAAAGAATATAAACTTACATACTATCCTATTTCCTCTAAGGTTCATGACTGCATTATGTAGTTCTCATTATCTAAATTAACAAAAACCATAAAATGTTTTAATAACCAAATTCTAACATCAATTAAGAATCACATCTACTCATAACATAGATTCAGGGAGATACAACCATAATATAAAAGTAAAATATTATTTGATTGCATCCATTCCACTTAACATGCACAATATCATTGAATACATAATTCATCACATAATTGAGTTACATCAGCTGCACCTTTACAATTACATTTTGTACAATAATGCCTCCTTGTTACATGTGAGGAGTGTTCATCAACATGATACAATATACTTTACTTGAGATACAATACAAATACAAATACCAAGATCACAAATCCTAAGAGTAGATACAGTGCAAAAGTATTCGGATCAAGTGAAGTCACCACAACACGTACAAGGGAAGGGAACCCAATGGAGAACTAAACACGTTCCACCCAAACATGTGGACCCAAAGGTCCACCCCCTATTGGAATATGTGCCTCAATCCTTATTGACATGGAACTCCTGAAGGGAAAAGTCATTGTGACATTGTTTATGTTTGGGCGACTAACTGTTCTAAATTTGCTTGATAAGTTCATATCACTGTGACAACATTGATGTCTTGCTGACAAGTCTATCATTGTGACTTTATATGTTTGGCGTGACCTTTTGGCTAATGGAGATATCTAGGCTACAATTTGATCTTATCGGGCTAACTCATGGGTGTTGGGGAGAGGTCCCAGCAAATGGTGAAAGTCTCACCGACAACATTTGGTCATCAGGGTAACACAAGGCTCTCGGGATGAAGTCTTGGAGAGTAGAATGTCTCACCGACCAGAGTATTCTCGTGGTGCCTTCGCAGTGACAAAAGACTTCATTGAGAAGTCTTGGTGACTTGGATAAGTCATGCCGAAAGTTGTTGGTGTAGCTCTCGGCGCCCGACAAAACATCTTGGCGAAGTCAAATGTCATGCCGACTCAGCAAGACATGGGCGCTCGGTATGTGGTCTTGACAAAAGACATAAGTCTTGACAACTGGTGAATGCAGTGCTCGGGGTGACTTAAGACCTCGGTATAAGGTCTTGGAGAAGATGATAAGTCTCGCCGACTCATCAGTGCTCATCGATGTAACATGAAGGTTCAGTGAGAGGTCTTGGCAAAGATCACTATGTCTTGCCAATGGAATATCTGATCAATATGACTTGTATGCATTCGATATGAGTCTCACCGATAAGGGAAAATCTTGCCTATATGAATGAAATGGACATTGATGGTTTCGGTATGACATGTGACACTCATTATGTTATCTTGCCGACTGTTGGAGACTTAAGCGGATATCGATAGAGAAACTTTGTGGCATCAGGGAGACACTATTAGTGTCTCATCGATATGCCAACAAAGTTTGATCGCTGTTGACTGTGTGACCATCCTATGTGGCATCTCGTGGACCAATCAAAGGAAGCAAAACTTGAATGATTGGCAGTTGGTTTTTTGCAACAGTGCTACACTGGAGCTGAACTGCATGCAAGGAAAAATCAATTGCTCGAAAGGAAACTATCTATGTTTGGCAATGGTGGATAAGGA
>VDFB02000008.1:335581067-335639678 GCA_007258455.2 Sequoia sempervirens
TTGATAGACTCTGTTCTTCTGAACGTGCATGAAGAAAAGACTGCATCTTCTTTGTGGAAAAGACTGGCATCTATTTATCAAGGCAAGTCCTTGGTGAACAAGTTGTTCTTGAGGAAGAAGTTGTACTCTTTGAGAATGCAAGAGGGAGGATCAGTTGTTGATCATTTGAATTCATTCAATATGTTGATTGCTCAGTTAAACTCTGTTGGTGTGAAGATTGAAGATGAAGATCGTTGCATGCTGCTATTGTGTTCTTTGCTAGATTCTTGGGATCATCTCGTGATGGCTATTTGGAGTACGACATACACTTTCAAGATGGAAGATGTTTTTGCTTCTTTGTTGTTGGAAGAAATGAGAAGAAAATATTCTGAGATGGCAAAGGAGGCTTTGGCTATCAGAGGAAGACCGAAGGAGAAAGGCAAGAAGAAGGACAAGAAATCCAGATTGAAATCATAAGGGAGATCAAAGTGTCCTGGCAAGAAGTCCAAGGTGGAATGCTGGAATTGTGGGTAACCTGGTCATGTCCGAAGGGACTACAAGGAGGAGAAAAAGAAGAAGAACTCTTTTGGAAATGATTCTTCTCAGAGTGATGCAGGCACCTTCATTGCAACTTTGGCTACATGGGCATCAGATGATGTTTGGTTGATTAATTCTAGAGCATCTTTCCACATGAAATCTCATAGAGATTGGTTCACAAAGTATGAAGAATACAATGGTGGAAAGGTGTACTTTGCAAGTGATTCATCTTTGGAAATTGTTGGTCGTGGAAGAGTCAGAATTCAATTCCTTGATGGAAGAGTGAAAGGAATGAATGATGTGATGCATATACCAAGTTTGGCTCAAAACCTACTTTCTGTAAGTAAGCTGAATGATATCAGAGTGCATGTCACATTCTCTAGAAATGGCTGCAAGATGACTAGAGGCTCTATGGTGCTAGCTAGGGGTGCTTGAATTAGTACCTTGTACAAGCTGGATGCACAAGCTATTCAATGCAATAGTGTCTCTACAAAGTCACTTAAGGCTACTCATGGAGATAAGAAGTAAAATGTTCCTGATGGAGTAAATGCCATGGAGGTTAAAATTATAGCAGAAAAGACTATGCTCTGGCATCATAGGCTAGGCCACATTGGTGAGAAAGGTTTAAAAACCTTGAAAAATAAAAACCTGGTAGAAGGGCTTGAAGATTGTAATCTTAAATTTGAATTTTGTGAACATTGCATATATGGTAAACAACATTGTGTTTCATTTTATTCCAGTCCTCACAAATCTTCTAGTTTGCTTGATTATATTCATTCTGATGTGTTTGGTCCAGTGAATGTTCCTTCTCTATCTAAATCAAGATACTATGTGTTGTTTATTGATGTATTCAAGAAGAACATTTGTATATTTTCTGAAAAGTAAATCAGAAGTGTTTAGTCGGTTTAAGGAATTTAAAAACCTTGTTGAAAATCAAACTGGTAGGAAAATAAAATTCTTAAGGACTAACAATGGCAGTGAGTTTTGTTCAAATGAATTCAAAAGGTATTGTATAGATCATGGGATTAAAAGACATAAGACTACACCTTATACTCCACAGCAAAATGGAGTTGCTGAAAGGTTCAACAGGATAGTAATGGAAAGAGCACGAAGTATGCTGAGTAGTACTGGCTTGGAGGAGAAGTTCTATTTTGATGTAGTCTCTACAACATGTTACTTGGTAAATCATTCTCCTAACTTTGCTCTTGTTGAGAAGATGCCTTTGGAAGCATGGTCTGGAAAGAAGCCCTCTCTAAGACATATTTTTGTCTTTGGTTGTGATGCATATGCATATGTGCCATTTGAAAAATGATCCAACTTGGAAAACAAAGCTGTGAAGTGTATTTTTATTGGCTATAGTGTTGGCATAAAAGGATACAAGCTTTGGAACCCTGAGACTAAGAAGGTTTTGTATAGAAGAAGCATTATCTTTCGTGAGTTGAAGCCTTCTACATTGGATCTGTAGTCAGAGAAGAAATTAGAAAATGAAAAGGATATAGTAGGAATTCCTCCAACACCAGATAAAGAGGAATTGAAAAATCAAAATGTACCTGATACTGAGGAAAGCTCAAGTAGCTCTAAAAGTTCTAAAGAAGATGAAGAACCACCTTAGCCTCAGCGTGTGAGGAGGTCAACTCATGAAAGAAAGCAACCTGAAAGGTATGGGTTTTCTCTAATAGAGTCTACTTGTGCCTATGCTTTAATTTCTAGCACTGATGAACTTAGGACTATGAAAGAGGCATTTAAAATGTCTGATTCAAACTCTTGGTTGGAAGCCATGAATGAAGAAATAGCATCATTAGAAAAGAATGATACCTAGAGTTTGGTGCCATTGCCTAAAGGCAGAAAAGCTGTAGGTTGCAAATGGGTGTTTAAAAATAAAATTGGTCTGGATGGTAGTGTAGAAAAATATAAAGCAAGGTTGGTTGCAAAAGGTTATTCACAGGTAGAGGGAATTGACTATCGAGAAATCTTTTCTCTTGTAGCTAAGCTGACATCTATTAGATTTCTTTTGTCACTTGCATCAGCGTATGACTTAGAGATTGAACAAATGGATGTGAATACAACATTTCTTCATAGTGATCTTGAAGAAGAAATTTATATGTCCCAGCCGGAGCACTTTGTGGAAAAAGGTAAGGAAAGACTGGTTTGCAAGTTGAAGAAATCTTTGTATGGTTTAAAACAGTCTCCTAGAATGTGGTACCATAAATTTGACACTTTTGTTTTGTCTTTGGGATTTGTAAGATAAAAATGTGATCATTGTGTATATTACAAAGCTGAAAGTGATCAAGTCCTTATTATTGCTCTCTATGTTAATGATATGTTGTTCATAGGCAATAGTAAGCTAATGATTTATGATCTTAAGTCTCAGTTTTCTACAAAGTTCAAAATGAAAGATCTTGGTGCAACAGGGTATATTCTAGGAATGGAAATAATTAGGGATAGGAAAAATATAAAACTTTGGCTCAGTCGGAGTAAGTATATCATGACTATTCTAGAGAGATTTTGTATGATTGAGTGCAAGCAGTTAGTTGTTCCAGTTACATAGGGAACAAAGCTATCTGTTGAGGATTTTCCAAAATATCCTTCTGAGATGGAGGACATGACCAGTTTTCCTTATGCAAGTGCAGTTGGCAGCCTTATGTATGCAATGGTCTGTACAAGGCTAGACATTGCCCAAGCAGTGGGAGTTCTTAGTTTGTTTATGGAAAATCCTGGAAGGACACATTGAGATGTTGTGAAGAGAGTCTTTAGATATTTGAAGAGTAATTCAGACTATGCTTTGTGTTACCATGGTAACTTGGTTGAATCACATAAGACTCTTAGCATTCAAGGTTATGTGGATTCTGATTGGGTAGGGGACATTGACAGCAGAAGATCCACTAGTGGATATGTTTTCATGATGAATGGTGGTGCAGTGAGTTGGATGAGCAAGTGACAGGCTATAGTTGCTTTGTGCACTATAGAGGTAGAATACATGGCAACTACTCATGCCTGTAAAGAAGCAATCTAGTTAAAATTTTTGTGTTCTAACATTGGTTTTGATGCAGGAAAAATTACTATTTACTATGACAACCAGAGTGCTATATGTTTGGCAAAGAATCCTACTTTCCATGCCAGGACGAAACATATAGATGTATAGTATCACTTTGTACAAGATATGGTGGAGGATGGGAAGGTCTCTTTGGAGAAAGTGGATACTCTGGAGAATGTTGCAGATGCATTGGCGAAGCCTGTGAGCACATACAAGTTTAGGTGGTGTGCCAGTTCAATGGGCCTCTTGGCCCATCAGTTTTAGTAGTTTTATTATGCTTTGGAGGTGTCAGTAAGATCTTCATCAAGTGGGAGCTTGTTGGAATATGTGCCTTAATCCTTACTGAAATGGAACTCCTAAAGGGAAAAGTCGATGTGACATTGTTCATGTCTGGGTGACTAACTCTTCTAAATCTGCTTGATAGGTTCATATCACTATGACAGGGTTGATGTCTTATTGAAAAGTCTATCGTTGTGACTTTCTGTGTTCAGCGTGAATTTTTGGCGAATGGAGATCTCTGGGTGATAGTTTAATCTTATTGGGCTAACTCGCGGGTGTTGGGGAGAGGTCCCAGCGAATGGTGAAAGTCTCACCGATAGCATCTGGTCATTAGGGAAACACAAGGCTCTCAGAATGAAGTCCTAGCGAATAGAATGTCTCACCAATAGGAGTATTCTCGTGGTGCCTTCACAGTGACAAAAGACTTCGCTGAGAAGTCTTGGCGACTTGGATAAGTCACACCGACAGTCATCAGTGTGGCTCTCGGTGCCCAACAAAATGTCTTGCCGACTCGGCAAGACATGGGCGCTCGGTATGTGGTCTCAGTGAAAGACATAAGTATTGCCAACTGGTGAATGTAGTGCTCGAGGTGACTTAAGACCTCGGTATAAGGTTTTGGTGAAGACGATAAGTCTCACCAACTCATTAATTCTCATCGATGTAACATGAAGGTTCGATGAGAGGTCTTGGTGAAGATCGATATGTCTTTCCAATGGAATTTCTGATCGATATGACTTGTATGCATTCGATATGAGTCTCACCAATAAGGGAAACTCTTGCCGATATGAACAAAATGGAAATCGATGGTTTCGATATGACATGTGACACTCATTATGTTGTCTTGCTGACTGCTGTGATTGAACGACTCCCAAAGCTAATATTTGAATACTACAATGACTCCCCTCATCATCATAATCATCAACCAAATCTTCCAGTATGTTAACCTAGGGACCCACTTGTATATTAGCCTCAGAATCCACCTCCGGCTCATACACCACAATAACTTTGTTTCTCAAAATTTACACTAGGTGAGTTGGTAACTCTATCTATTTATTTATGGCTTCAAATCTCTAGTGCAACCAAGTTGGCCCCCTTGCTTTATCAAAATATCATGATCTACCTAAAGGATCTCAGAAGGGGTTCCCTATATTATTTGGTCAAAATGAACAAGATCCAGAGGACCATATTTTAGCCATGATGGCTGCAAGTGTAGTTTTAGGAATTCAGGATGAAGATGTGTTTGTAAATTTTTTTATTGAAAGTATGATTGAGAAAGTGATAGAATTGTTCAAAGGGCTTGAAAAAGGAAGTATCACCAGGTGGCAGGTTCTTAAGACAAAATTTATTCAATGCTAGGAAATCCCAATTAATGTTGTAGATACCCTGCATCTCTTCTTTCAAATCATGAAAAAGAAAGATGAAAAAATGAGAGATTTTGTCTATCATTTCAATCACTCCCATCAAAAGATTCATGTCCTAGAAAATCTTAGTGCAAATATCTAGTACCACATATTCATTTCTTCTCTTGAACCAGACATACAATTACTTCTGAAAAGAGATAAAATTCAAGGAATTGAGCAAGCTCAGCTGGAGAGAGTAAAGGCTAAAGATGATTCATCATTGTAGGAACTTAGTGGAAATCAGATTCAAGTATGAAGCTCCAAACCAGTTATAAGACTCTTCCCAAGCTTCTAGTTAAATGCCACCCTACCATAGAAAACATGAATTTAACAATTCTTGATAACATGCCATAGTCTAGTGAAAAGCATGATTAGCCCTGTAGTGATTTATCCTTCAACTTATGCACCTCTGTCAAAATTGAAAGTGATTACTATTCATCTAGTGATTATGAAGATGGTGACCTGTTAGCAAGGTTACCATTAACCTCAACCTCTCCCCACGATAAACTCTCTCTTTCAAAAGTTAACTCGAAAGATTTGGCATTGACTCTTATTTCTCTGAAATATGAAGTTTTCCTTTTTAAAGAGATAGAGAATAAAGATATATGTTTAAATCTGGAAAGAGATGATGGATCTAGGAATGATTATTTTCAGAAGAATTATGGTCAATTCATCCTAACCCTCTTTTTTATTTTGATGAATTCAAAATATATGATAATCCTCTTTTCACAAATTCAGAAAATCAATTAGTGTTAGAAGAGGAATATTGTTTACTCAGAGCTGCAATCGTTCATGACCAAAGGCGAAAAGAGGGAAATATTAATCTCCCAATTGAGGAAGATGAAATCAATGTTCGATCAAAAGAAAAAAATAAAAATCAGACATTGAATCCTCATACATCTTCTTTTCTATTTCACAAATTAGTCATGAGATAACCAAGTTTCTTGATGAAATTGTTGAAGGCAAGGCAACTATAAATGAAGTAATTGAACATTCCATTTTAGAATCTCTTCATATTGAAAGGAATATTATACAAGATTCAGAGATTTCGGTACAATTACTAGAATCAATGTATGGAGTGGACAAAATTGAAAGAGGGGTTGTGATTGATGAATCAACAGTGGAATATAATAAGTGTTATACTAAACAAATTATAAATTGGGGTCCTAAAGTTTTAGACAATGTAACTGCTTCCACATACGGTGACCAAAAATTCCCTTTATCTCATGATTTGTATGTATGGTGTCCAATTCGAGGGTTGATTTCTTCTTGTTCAAAGTATCAAGTCTAGGACATTTTAAAATTGGATCTTCTACAAGAAGATTTAAGTAAGCATGTACAAGGAAATGTTGATGTGAGCCATTTGACTACCAAGGCATATAATCAAGAGTGGCTTATTGAGCATCAAATTTTATCAAGAAAGTTTTTATAGGGTGCTGGTCTAATTTATTTGATTGCAGTAGTTGCAATTGAGTAGTTGCTTGTACACGTAGTCTTCAATCACCAAGCATTGTTTCACGCAGGAAATTATTTCTCCTAGCCTATCAATGGATTTACATGATTATCTTTGGAATCATTTGAGGTAGGATCTTCCTACCATGCACATAGTTGAATTTTTTTTGTGCTAGTAGTTTAGGTGCTTTCTCCTCTTGCTTTGTCCTTTTTTTTGGCTTGCTTTTGTTTTCCTTCTTCATACTTCTTGACTCCATGCCCAATGGAAAGGACCAGTCCATGTTAGTGATTCTGGGTTCATTGCCTCATCCTTTGTAGTCCTTGTACCCAGCTATAGCCATTGTTACTCATAAAATTTTTATTAACTTCTATTTGGGATGTTATCTTTCTTTCAACTAATTTCTATACCTAATCTAGTTATGGGCGATCTTTTGTTATTCCTTTCAAACTTGGGTATTGTTTTTGTATGTTCATTGAACCTCCTATTTTACTGCCTATTTTATTTTTCCTTCACTAGATGGTGTTTTCTCATCATGTTTGAACCTTCCCTTTCTCCCAAATGGATGTACAAAGGTTAGAAACCCGAGCGATGATTCATGAGTCAAAGTTTAGAGACTTTGCACACAAGTTACACCTCGGGCGGTATTCTCTAGAGATCATCTTGAACCAGGGCATAATTTTATTAGGTTTAGTGAACAACTTATTTTTCTGCCCAAGAAGAATTTTATCAATTAACTCAATTATTGCTAGTTTGGTTACTTAACCAAGACATTATACATAAGGAAACCAGTATTTTCCATGCATGATACGAACAAGAAACAAGGAAGCTATACATGTAAAAACAAAAATAACACCAAAAGAGATTTTATTTATATATTTAAATGTTTTTACATTGTACGGGCATAGCCAAAACTACTTGGTTCAATTACAAAAATCTAGGTGGAAAACATAAAAAGAGGCAAAGAAAAGAAATTTTAGGTGCACAAAGCAAACATGATAACACAGATGCCCTTAGTAACAAACTACAAGAATTCAATTTGAGCCGGTGACAATAAATTTTCATGAGGCTATAGGAATTGTATGAATAGTCCCATATCATTCCTCACTACTCCCATGCGCAGTGGAGCCACGACCTCCTCCAGAGTCTCATCCTAGATAGTGAATGCAATGTAGATGACGTCAACTACTAATCTAGTTCAAGGATAATAGCTGAGTCCATTAATCACCACCTTTATGAGATGATGGAATTTAGGTTCTACTAGGCACTCTAGTGCTCTCATGCCCTAGTCTCGATGGCCAAAAGTCTTGAAAACTATGTAGATGAAATGCTCCAACATAGTGGTGTTATGCACATGGGATTGGCTCTAAAACACTTAGCCAAGGATACTCTAGAGCACTTCTTCCTCCACTCCACTCTACACCACAAAGACCTCTTTCAGCTAATCAAAAGTGTGCCTAAACAATGGGCTACACTTGATTTCCTCCAAGATAATGTAGTCATTAGTAGAATTTCCATCGCTCTAGGAGCTCGCCATTTTGGATGCAATTGATTTTGGGAGAAAGGTGACACTATTTGAATTTATAGAGTTTTGGTTAGACATGGGTGCATTCTTTTGGGCTTGATAAGATGTAAATTTAATTCACATTTATTTTTGGCTTGCATCGATTGAATTGCAATTTCCTATCAGACAGTTCGCACGTGCCACCGCTTGATATCTTTATGTGTTGCATTAAAGATTTGTGAAATGATTGGTCCTTTGGTGTTTTTTGCTCGGGTTATTATTAGTTTTCTTTGCTGATACTTATTCCCAACAAAATTTTCATGTTCTTATCAACTTCCAGAGGAACGTTTGGGGATACAAGAAGTCGCTAATTTAGTAACGACTTTAGTTCCTTTTCAATGGATTTAGCTATATTATAAATTGGAGGTTAAGCAAGAGTAGAAAAACTTTTGGATCTCTCCGGATACACCTAGGGGTGTTTTTGAGAAAGAATAACATTTATTGCAGACTATAATAGATTGTAATTGATGTATTACAAATTAAATGATTTGAAGTATGCTAACCTTGGTATTATGTGTACGATATAGTTGTGTCTCGTTTGAAAGATGAACTATACATCATTTATTTATTGCAGTCTAGTTTATTTACATTAGTTAGATTTGATAGTCACGATTTTCAATCTTTGTGTTGATCATAAATGGATGCATCCTTTGCTTCCGTGTTAGTTTCATATTTATGAGCTAGCATTTGTCACCTTTTTTGATTTCTTGTTAAAAGCATATATAATTTTACTTAGGATAGATTAATTCATTGAAAATCTAGTGAGGGAATTGTACCTCGACAAAATTTAGAGAAAAGCCACAAATGCAATTTTGGACATTTCAGAGTTGTTAGTGGATTTCAATTGGTGCCAATCTGAGTTTAGATTCATTATTTGATTTATCTGTCAAATGTCATTCCATTCGCTAACAACATCCAAAATAATACACTTAATATCTTAAAGATACATTTTTGTAGAATCTTTAAAATACCAAATATATTAGTGATATAATTTTTTTTGCATCATGTTTGCAAAACTTCTTTATAGAATTTTGTTTATACATTTAGCATGAGAACTCTATGAAAAGCACAAAACAAAGTAATAGTGTGAAAACATTGTTTAAATAAACATTCAAAGATGTTCATGATATTGTCATCTGTCACACATTACAATAATGAAAGGAACATTTGAAACTAACCTCATAACTATCTACACCTATCAACTCACTATGGTGTCTTTTAACATCTTTTAAACTGCCTCTTAATCTACCTTTAACAAGTAACAAAATAACAAACATGTTTCTTTTTAATAAAAAATAGTAATCATTTTGTGGTATGTGAAACTGAATAAAGAATGTGGACATGATCAATTGTATGTATCTTAAACCAACTAAAACCCATACTCGTACTAGGGTTAAAAGATGCTTGTACATGATAACACAATGATAGAACAAGGGTATACAAAAACTACCCATATTCAGGTTAAGGTAACTAAAACTTTAAACCAAAAGACACAGATACAAATCCACTATAAGATGCTAGTTTGATCATTAGAATGAGGCCTTTCTATGTTTTACTTGTTTCTTTGGCATCATTCTTGTGATTAGATGAATCTTATAGGGGATCTTTTATTTTCTTTGGTTTACTAATAATACTAAGAGTTTTTATTTTTGAGCCAATGTAGATTTAGGGTCCTACAGTAAAAAAGTTCAATTTTGAATGATTATGTTGGTAACAAAGTTTCTAAGTAATGATAAATTATTATCAAGAAACCCAGAAAAGAAGGATAGAAAGAAATATCATCAAGAATAGCCACCACTGTGATTACTGAGTAAGCCATAGTAAGCACCACTATCAACTAACATAGTATAGAGATAAAGCAACCATTGAATAAAACTATAATTTATTTGCACCAATATAAACTTACCATTGTCATGCAAAGCCATTCCTTCAATCAAAGATCCATTCACAACCTTCCAAATTAGATGTTTTCCTTTTTCAACAATGCCAAAAAGTTAAAGCATTTAGGAGGGATCCAAAGCTTCAGCCATTGTCATGTAATGCGTCCATCTACTAAAACCCAAACGATCAAGGTAAGGAACACACAAGAACCATTGCATATCAAGCATTGAAATCACTGTCAAGAAAATAAGAACTCAGTCAAGAATAATAAAAAATAAGGTATAAACACCCACTTCCATATGACCATGCCATAATAAAGAATGGAGGTATCATCCACACAAGTTACTATCCAAGTAAGATTTGAGATATAAAATAGTAAGCAAAAAACTACATTAGGCTCTGTCAAGACACATGATTACCACTACTTCACTTGTGTATTCACTGTATATGATGACTATGCAGTCAAACATTCCATTTCACACTAAGACATGCCTCTATCCTTGTCCAAATAGCTAACAAAATCATACAAGGAAATAATTATTTAACTTGAAACCAATAATTGGATAGAATTTCCTTAAAACATTAAAACTTTTCATTTCTTAACATCCACCATAGATTGAGAGTTGCAGATCAACCAAGCAAATTTTACTTCACTGTTGCAACACAACAAAATAAAATAAAATTTCCAATTAAGAACATTCAAAAATAATCAAGGCATTGATTGTGCATATATTACTGTAAATCCATTTAAGGCCAAGGCACTATGACAAGGCACTGGCTCAATATTTGTGATAATCACTACTCCTCCTTTAAGGAAAAGCAATTACACACTATTGAACTCCTTAAGAATGAGATCATAGTAGCATAAATACTAATAAAGAACATCACTCAAGAATCTTTCAATGATATAGGGTTTGGGAGTCATTGCCAAAGTACTACAATAATTTTAGAGCTTCTACCAACCAACCACAAAGATCATTGCACTTTACAACTTCCACTGTCCCTTATATGATCTTCAACATTTTCCATACAATAAACTTTCATGATTCAAGCATCAAAATAAAAATGTAAGCTATTACTATGCTCCAACCAAAATCATCAAGTGCAATACAATTAACACTAAAGGTTTAGATGAATGGAAAGGTGCAACACAAAGAAGAATGACAACATTGCATAATACACTCCTCAACAACTGCATCAGAAAACACTAACAAGTACATGGAGATCATATTTTTGAATGCTGTCAATTAGCATATGATAGTGTCTTCAGGAGAAGCTGACATGCACTGATATGATTCACTACTATCAATCTGATATGATGCAGGTCAATACCATTCACTAATCAAGAACAAACATGCCAATAAATGCATTGTTCACTCAAGAAATTCATCACTTTTAAACTTGTCAATAAGAAACACATCTCTTGAAGCACATCAACACAAATTGAATATGAAGAGAATAAAATAAGTAAAGTTATAGCTTTGAAGGGAAAGTGTAAATAACCTAGAAGCATAATGTTTTTTATTAAATATTTGACACCATTCATTGTTAGTAAAACAAAGTACTGTCACTGTCATTTGATAAGTTTAAAGTATCTTTGTATCTTGAAGCATAGGAACCAAATAAACCAGACTCTTTATATCCTAACTCTAACCATGCAACCTACTAAACATCCTAGGGGACTATAATAGATAGGACATTGGATTACTCCCCCTAAACCCATTCTGCCTCTTTTAAGTTGTTATTAATTTTTCTTGGGCAACATGCAGAAGATTAAGTTCAACCTTCTCTTTCATTTTTTTCCTTCTCCAAACCTTCTTAACACCTATCTTCTTATAATGATTGACTGATTTCCTTAGATGATCATGTATTTATACAGCCAACAATTTATTGCTATGTGACCAACATTATTACAGTTATAAAAAACACTATTATAGCCTCGATTTAACAAACTGTTTGAACTCTTTTCCTTATTCCATCCAAGACCATTTCTTGAGTGATTTCTACAATATCTAGCTCTATGACCATAAACATGACAAGAATGACAATAACCATGAAACTGAGAGTAGTTGTACCTTATTGAGTGGTATTTCTTGATAGGCGAAGGTCTTGAGAGCCTGTTTGTTCTTCCTCTTCCAACATTAGCAAATTTTTCTTTTGCTTTCTTCTTGTCTTCATTAGGAGTAATAGAGTAATAATTTAGGTCTATCTTCTTTCTAGGAGTATTTTTGGCTTTAGACCATTGTCCTTCTTCATAACCTAGACCTGTAATGTCTTTGTGATGCTTTGGCTTACTCAATATTTCATTCAAGAAATTAGTACTCTTTTCAAATTGAAAAATCTTGTGCAAATTAAAGGATTCTTTTTCTAACTCCTTTCTCAAAGAGACTATTTGTAACTATAGTTTTAGGAATTCACTAGTCTTGACTTCAAGATCATATTTTGTAAAATAAACAATCCTTTTAGCTTCTTCAATTTCAATTTTTAGACAGATAATCAGTTTATTGGATTCATCAATTTGATTTCTCACTTCTTCAAACTCTAAAGACACTTTTGCAAAATCTGAACATACCTTTTCTTTGGAATCTTTTTCTTGTTGAATTTGGTATTTTAATTTCTAATTTTCTTTTCTGAGTTGCTTGACTATATCCAGAGCACTCAAGAGTTCACCTTCTAAATCAACTTCACACTCCTGTTCATCATCTTCATCCACAAATAAATCTCTTTCTTCATTTCCAATCTCAACAATAAAATCATCTTTTCTTTCATCAAGTTTTTATACATCTATACTTAAAATAAAGTCCTTTTTGTCAAAAATCTCAACTGCAAGACCATTCTTTTTTATCACACTTTATATCAACATTCAGGGGAGACTCATGTAACAACTCATCACATGACTAGACTTATATTTTCTGTTCAACCTTTTGCTTGGCTTCTTTCTTTTCTCTATTTCTTCTACACTTTCCCATGGTACTCCACTATTAGGACCTACCCAAGCCTGTTAGACTTCTATAGGGAACCTATGCTCTGATACCACATGTTGGAGTATAATACCACTGAGAGGGGAGAGTGAATTAGTGGTATACTAATTCAAGATGACTGATATAATCTTTCAAAAGTTTGAAACATAACTATCATGAGAACATGCATACTCATAATCAAGAACTTCAGTAATCATTATTAACTCAAGAAATCATCTCAAACCTTTAACAAGAATAACATGAATATCAATAAAAATTCTATTGAAATGAGATAGAGCATCATATATGAACTTCATGACACTTTTGCTGAATTAAGATAGGCATTATGACAACTAAAGCTGACAGATCAACATTAAAGATGCACCAACACAATATTTATGATAAACATTAAATCATGAGCATAAGACTTAAGAACAAGGAATATCATTCTAAAAAGTGATACATGATTTATATGTATTCATGCAGAGCAAACAAATTATAGAAAAAATGTAGACATAACACAATTTTTCTTGAGTGGAAAACCTCCTTGGGGTAGAAAAGCCACTCGTAAAATCACCTCATTGGCTTAATCAGAAAAAGTACCTCACTAGAAATACAAGCCTCACTGGCTAAAAAATGCCTCACTGACAATACTATCTCATTGATAGATTTCAAATGCCTCACTGACAATACTATCTCAATGATGGATTTTAAATGCCTCACTAGCTACGTATCTCACTGACATTAAATGTGCCTCACTAGAAATGATCAATCTATCTCACTAACTTGATCATTTTAAATTCACTATACATTTCTCAATAAGGAATAATTCAACTACAGAGGATCACTTTGTTTCTCTACAAATCATATTTTACATCCAATCTAATACACTTAATATATTAAAGATTCATTTTTCTTGAATCTTTAAAATACAAAATATATTAGTGATACAATATGTTATTTATCATGTTTGCAAAGCTTCTCTACAAAATTCTATGTATACATTTAGCATGATAACTCTATGAAAAGCACCAAACAAAGTAACAATGTGATTTTTTTTTAAAAATAAACATTCAAAGATGTTCATGATACCGCCATCTCTCACACATTACGATCATCAAATGAACCTTTGAAACTGATCTAATAACTTTCCGCACCTGTCAAGTCACTGTGGTATCTTTTAACATCTGTTAAACTACCTCTTAATTTTCCTTTAACAAGTAACAAAATAATAAACATGTTGCTTTTTAATACACAATAGTAATCATTCTATGGTATGCCAAACTGAATAAAGAATGTGGACATGATCAACTATATGTATGTTAAACCAACTAAAACCCATACCTGTACTAGGCTTAAAAGATGCTTGTACATGATAATAGAATCATAGAATAGGGGTATACAAAAACTACCCATATTCGGTTTAAGGTAATTGAAAATTTAAACCAAAAGACACATACATAGATAAGAGAACCCAACCAAGGGTTTAAACACCAAGCTTAACCTTTTAAATAGTAAATCATGAGAACTACATATAGATTTAGCCCCTTTTTCGAAATATAAATTAAGCAACAAAAACTCAAATAAAGATGAAAATATTTAACTTTGCTAATGAACACAACCAGAAAATTCTCAACAAAAAAATGAGGTTTAAGGAAACAAAACACCTATCATCACTTCTTGTTCAAAAAATGTCACTACCACTTCAAGCCATGATCAAACTGTAAGCAATCACCTCCAATAGACTTCCAAACCACTATTCTAAGACAATTTTAGAATGGGTAATATCTCTACAAAAAATTGTGTCGCCATTACTGAGAGAAGTCCTAACTATCCAAACCATGCCCTTATTCGAGGGCTCTCAAAAATGAACCAAATACCAATGACAATGTAAATGAAACATGGAATTCTTAATTGGCCTTTTACATTGATGACTAATGTCATTAAATTCTTCAAAAACCATATACCTGAGATGAGATATAATTCTCATTTTTTATTTCAATATCCATATCAAATGCTTATGTCCATGAATATGACTATACCTTTAGACTTTTATACTTAATTTCCAAGTCAAGTGATTGTCAAAGAACTAAAATGAAGAGACCATCAATTGAATTAACAAACCTTTGCAAATAGTAATAAAGTCAATGTGCCACATGAATATTTCTACCTTGCAAATAAACTTGAAACCTTGTCATATATTTGACATTAATGCCAACACAAATGCGAATGGGGTCAACACACACTAGCAAGCTACAAACAATGATTAGTTAAATGCATAAAACTAGAGAAAATGACACTAACTCATTTGACTACAAAATACGACAAAAATTTCAGATGAAAGATGTATAATTAGATGAATCATCGGGTACCTATGTATTTAATGTGAAATTTTCAATTTTTTAAAATTTGTTCTCGATGTTTGTCGAAATTGCGATGCTTCGTGATTTTTGTCACTCTTTCAACCAATGTTGGGCATAAATTTTAATAAATAAAAGTGAGTTCGACAATCTATCTATACTTGTGATAGTGTTTTCATGCTATACTTGTGAATTTTCTATACTTACAAATTTGCTATACTTGTGAAAGTTTGTGGAGGTTATAGGCTGAATTTTTTTAGTGCAAAATATCAAAATTATTAGATTTTGTTACCTATCTATGACTAAAAATTATTGGAGTGTGAGTTTGATATTTTTTGAAGATCTAAATATTCAAGCTTGGTAAAGAAAAATCATATCAGATAATATTAGTGCAAAAAAAAATGAAGAGACACTTGATAGATTGTGGGCTAGATTGAAAAGAAAGGGTGATGGGAAATGTTATTGTCCTTGCACTAATTGCAAGGGATTAAAGATGAGAAGAATTTTAATCACAATAGTTGAGAAACATTGTAGGAAGCATGGTCACATTGAAGGGGAGCATGATTATTTTCCATTGGTAAGTTGTTCATTATATGTCTTTATATTGATTGAATTTGTAAATGTTTATATCATTTTAACATTTTTTATATATATATAAAATAACTTGATCATGATCATGGTTTATTTTTGTCAATCATTATTATAAAGGTGGGGCACCCTAGGGAACATGATATGGATTATCATGGCTCAGAGAATGTGGTTTTGCAAGTGGAGGAACATGGAGCTATGAATATCAAAGATGAAGTTAATGATCCTATGGAAGAATATGATCATGCACCAGAAAACACAATTGAAGATGATGGTACAAATACATTGATCCATGACACATTTAGTGGCGCAACTGATCATGATGATAGAGATGACTTTGATGATGTTTATGATTTACCTATACTTGAGAAGGCATATGAGCCCCTTTATGAAGGCTCTCAAATAACTCTTCTCTCTATTAGATTGTTGCTAGTGAACTTGAAGGTTATGAATGGTTTATCCAACATAGCAATCTCACGGATGTTAAGGTATGTCATATATGTCATATATGTCATCTTTTTTCATTTATTTTTGTTGTTAGTTCATCACGAGTAAATAAAGGATAAAATATGTACCATTATTATTCTTTATATTAGCAATTTTTATTTTTTTTGGTAAATTGATAGGTGAATTTTTGTTACCACCATCAAATATTTTACCTCGCTCATACCGAGATTTATCTGCCATTATGAAAGATATTGGAAGGGAGTATCAAGCAATAGATGCATGTCCTAATGATCATATTATATATCATAAAAGCATGAATTTGCAACAAAATTCCCAAAATGTCATATTAGTAGATATAAAACAAATCAACTAATAAAAAAGGTGCCTCACAAGGTTCTTCGTTATATTCCCATTATTCCACGTATGCAATGATTATTTAGGTGTGAAAGTTTAATGCAATTTATGGATTACCATGCATGGAATAGAAGTGGAGATGAAATTCTTCAAATTCCTGTGGATGGTTTTGCATTTAGTGACATGGAGGAAAAATGGTCACACTTTAAAGAAGAACCTCGTAATCTCAAGCTTTCATTGGTAGCGGACGGTGTCAATCCATTTGGAGAGTTGAGATCTAATTACTCAGTCTGGCCTATTTTTGTTATCAACAATAACATTCCTCCATGGATGTAAAAGAGGGAGCACATAATGTTGGCAATGATTGTTCTAGGTATTTGTTTACATCAATTTTCTTTAACATAGTAGCATCTCATTTGTCTTATTTGTTACATAACGACTTATTATTTTTTCATTTAATAGTCATGTACAATAATTTATATATATTGTAGTAAAATGGTTATAATAATTATGTAATGTTTATGTTCATTCAACTAGGTAAGTACCAAGTTAAAGATATGAATGTATATATCAAGCCTCTTATTGATGAGTTACTAAAGTTATGGAATGGCATCACTATGTATGACGTCTCTAGACCAATAGGACAAATACAATTTCAATTCCATACAATGCTTGTATGGACAATTCATGATGCCCCAGGGCTAACATATTTTCGTGGTATGTTATAACATTCAACTGCACTTTAACGATATTTAATTTTATGAAGTAGATATCATGCATGTTTTTTAAATAATCTATTCATTATATATAATTATAAAAATTGACATATTTAATCCAATTATATATGATCTTGTAGGTCTTCAAATAAAGGAAAAATTTGCATGTCTAGTTTGTGGTCCAAAGATGAAATCTCGTCATTCAACAAGTATAAGAAAGTAGGTCTTTGATGAGTATAGGCACTTCCTCCACATAAATCATAAGTATCGAGCTATTGAAAAACATCTTTTCAATGGGAATGAAGAGACTACATCAAAACCACAAAGAATGACACCTCACCTATGGAAGTTGGAATAAAATAGAATTAATCATCAAGGTTACACATCTGATCAAATTGTTTATCTATCATATATGATATGTTTGGAATTTATATGTTTATATTGTGTTTTGTTTACTCATGTTGTAAATGAAAATGATTGTCATTGTTAATTTGTTTAACTTATATGCTTTATGAAGGTCATCAAGGCATTAATGGCCAACTTCTACAAGGACTGAAAAGTTATCCCAGATAATTTAGTAGGTTGCCTTACTACATGAGCAACTACAAATTATGCATTTTTTTGGTACAATGCATATCAAAAAGAATATAACAGAAACGTTATGGAAAATATTGGATGGAGGGAATGCCAAAGAAAAAATTGTCAAAATTTGTAGTGACATTCAGGAAGCCAATCATGCAATGAAAATTTTCATTCAATTAAATAGTGATGGAGACCAAATTAATATAAGCACCATTCCTTGGTTAATAATGGAGCAGCAAAGCAATGCTATAAAATAAGTCATACGAAAAAATTGATTTCCCACAGGATTTTCTATGAACATAAACAATATCATAACAAACAAAGGTGAATTTGGGTCAGGAATGAAAATGCATGATTGTCATACCTTCATTAAGGTAATTATTCTAGTATATTTTATATATATTTGTATACTGCGTGTAATTTTTAGTGTATTATGTTTACTAGTTTTGGAAAAATAATGAAAAGATCATTTTATAATTGTTGTAGTATGTTCTACCTCTATCTCTCCTAGACAACTTTGACAACAATGTCAAGCAAGTTATATATAATCTTGGAAAATACATGAGGTAAGTAGTGATATTTGTTCAATTCTTTGTATAGATCTTATATTTTCCATAAATGTTTTACTTGTTATCTAATATATTGTATATTTTTTTAAAATCTCGTTAAAATATTTTCACCTTGAATCACTTGTAGATAGATTCCATCTAAAGAAACCCATAAAGAAGATATAAATTATTGGAAGAGAAAAATTCTTTGTCTAATGTGTGAAATGCAAAAGTGTCTACCTTTGACATTTTTCAATGCACAAGAACACTACCTCATACACCAAGTTGAGGAGATTGAATTGTGTGGACTTGTACACACAAGGTCAATGTAGATGGTTGAGAGGCACTTGAAATTTTTGAAGGCTTTGGTTAGACAAAGAGAAAATCCTGAGGGCTCTATGGTGGAGGGATATATGGTATACCAAACCATGGTGTACATTATTGAATATTTTCCTAAGTTCGCGACAAAGATCCATGTAGATCATATTTGGGATCCCAACTCTATTAAAAAATTTGAAGGGGAGTACTTGATGGGGAAAGGTAGATTGAGGAAAGTGAGAGGTAATTATAAGATGGTCATGGAGATTAATTAGAATACATTTTACATTTCCTTCAATTGCTTGAAAAGAAACAATATAGAATTAGTCCAAATGAGAGAATATTCCACACACTAATAGAAAAGTACTAGTATTATATTACTCCAGAAAATAAGTCGTATACTGTGGTAATTAACGAATTATACGTCATTTGTGAATTTTAATTTTTTTTATACAGTTGGTCGAGAGTGGGATGCACTACATTTGTACATTGTAAACAATCTTGATTGGATGATGGTATGTATTGAATGATGTCAACAATCTGGTTGTGCATTAACATGGGAAGGTGTGGCTTCATTTGTTAAAGAAGCTCATCATAATGGAAATTCCAATGTTACACCAAGGGAAATTCATTTAGCATATGGTTTAAGAGATAAATAGATATGTATAAATATATTAATCACCCATATTATTTAATTATTTTGAATTATATTGATGTATATATATATGTTGAGTTTTTCTTTCTTTGCATACATTTGACCAAGAATAAATATATTTATCAACTAACGATGCAATAATTTTTACATGTTTGACATATTGTAGGTGAAACACCACAAGGCTATGTGGTGCAATAGTTGTAAATTTTGAATCAAAAAGTTGGATGACACGAAGAAAACTTGTGATTCTGGGATAATTGCAATCTTTCAGGTGACTAATGTTTCATCTAGAAGTGACATACATCCAAAAGTCTCAGAAAATCAATATTATGGGATTTTGGATGATATACTTGAGTGTGACTTTCAATCCTTCAAATTAGTTATGTTTGTCATCTAATAGTACATGCTATGATTAAATGAAAATGATCCTGAGAGAACCGTTATTGTACATGATAATGGATTTATCATGGTTAATACAAGGTTGTTCGAGCAAGCTGGAAATGAGCCCTATGTTCTTCCAAGCGAATGTGAGCAGGTATTTTACTTAGAGGTTCTAGGTAAACTGGGTTGGTCATTTGTTGTTAGACATGATCCAAGAGGAATGTCGGTAAAGTATAATGTGGTGGAAGAAGAAGATACCAACGAACTAGAAAATGATGTAGATGATGATTAGGATCAACAGTTAGTTGATGTTGTGCCTGACGAAGATGTCAAAGAAGAGGAACTAGATCATGATGATGTAGGAGTTAATGTTCATGAAGATGATATCCGTGTGGATGATGACATTATCAAAATTGATATCAATGATGATGATGATGAAATGACCAATCCTTACAATGTTGAATATGGATTAGATGATACAGAAAAAGAGTTGGATGAAGAAGAAGATCAATGACATTGAAATGTATGAGTTATGTGATTATATTATCTATTTGATATTGATTTCTTGATAGAATTATATTTGACTTATATGGTTACATAACTAATTCAATGATATTTTTAATTTTTATGCCATTACATAATTAATTCATGATGTACTTTTTAATGTTGTTAATTCATGATGTTACAACTATTGTAGCTCTCCTAGAAATTTCCATATGATCAAATCCTAATTACTCTATGACTATTTATGATTAGATATTATTTTATCATATATTTGGTTATTTCATTCCCAAAAAATTAGTGTTTTCTCATGTTGACCCCGCATAGTGACACGTGAATGGGGCCAATGTTGAATTTTTTTCAATTTATTCTTGTATAGAGTGAAACTTGACATGGTTAGCCTAGACGCATGCATTGATGATATGGGAGGGTTTCGAGACTCAAACATGATGTCATGCTATATGAAGGAATCTTGTCCTTCCTAATATTACAAGTTGCCTTATTCTTCATCTCTTTCATATATTGTTCCTAATTATAAAATGGTGGTAAGTGATTATTCCCTTATATATCATTGTATAATTAATTTTTTCTATATTAATTTATATATTTTTATTATATTATGTAGATCTCCAAAAAGTTAGGGAGGAGTTCAAGTTAGTAGGTTCAAAATAAAAAATCATCACTTGTCTCTCTATCTACTCAATAATCAAAAGGCCATCAACTCTTCCATCCTAGTTGAGAGGACTGATTATATTATGATTTTTTTATGTTCCTATATAGCTTTCTTGTACATGTATTTTGTATTACTAACATGTGACAAAAATTGTATGAATATATTGCTTTCTTGTATATATTATAGTTTTACCAACATATACTATTGTATTCTTGCATGGCTTCTTAGTTAATATATATATATTTTTATTATTGATATTTTTTTATATTTTCTATAAGTTATTACTAGATGATACACAATGCATTCCTTTTAATTTTTTATATTTGAAGATACATAACTAATTACAAGGATAATATAAAGAAGATATATATATAAATGTATCATCTATATATTTTACTTCTATGTCAACCACTTTCTTTACTTCAATTGAGAAACATAATACCTCTATAATCTTACATTTATCAAGTGTCAATAAAATAAAATTCAAGTACTTAGCTATCAATTTTCTCTTGATCAAGATCTAGTATTAATATACTAGCCAACTAATACTCATACAATGATATCATCTTGCATTGATTTGTGTTACTTGACCATGACATAATTGAACCAAGTACCACTTTAGAAATACAACATACATAGTCTTCTCTTTCTACAAACCCCCCATTGTATTCATAAGGGTTTTATTGTAGGTCCCATCAAATACTATGCCCTAATCATGTAACGAGTAGATAAGTCATCTTTACTAAGGTAAAAAAAGGTTGTTTTATCACAAAATACAATAGTTTTTAGTTTTAAGTGTTAGATTTATGTTTTGATTATAAGGTTTATCTTGTAGGTTTAAGGAAAGAATTTAAGGTTCTTACAATGACTTTTCAACCAATGGTATTATTTTATCCTATCTCTACCATTCTAGTTCTAAAATAAAACATACAAATAAAACTTAAATATTAATTTGAATTTCACAAGTTATTTTGATTTCTGGCCCCGTGCACATAGGAGCACAACATAGCTTAGTGCACCGAGACACTAACTAGAAAAACAGGGCAAGAGGAAAGCCAGAGCAACGAGGTTGAGGGAACTCAGAAAGGGAAAATCAATGAACAAGGGACAATGAGTACTATAAGTGATTTATATCTTTTATATTGGCACCCCCATTCTCTTTAACCTACAATTTTAATGCCTTTCCAAAGATCTTGTTGTACATTTTTTGTGATTTGATGACTAAGAGCATCTGCCATAATGAGAAATAGTAGAGTTGTGGGGTAGGTCATTGCTTGATAAAATATCTGCATTCCTCTGTACATTTTTTGTGATTTGACGAGTAAGAGAATCTGCCATAATGAGAAATAGTAGAGCTGTGGGGTAGGTCATTGCTTGATAAAATATTTGCATTCCTCCCTTCCAAGAATTTATTAGAGGTAATAGTTGTCCACTTCTCTTTATTAAGTTCTCTGTGCAATTTTAGCATTAATAGCTAGATTAAAATCATTGATTAGCCTTAACCCCAACCCTCTCTTATTTTTGGGTTTAGAAACAAACTCCAAAGCCAACATAGGAATACATTTTTTTATCTTCCACTTTTGACCAAAAGTATTATTTTCCACATTGTCGATAATTTTCACAGGAATATGCAACAAACTTGTATTATATGCTAGGATATTTTGAAGAGTAGCCTTAATAAGTTGAAGCTTGTTAGCTTGACTTAAGAGAGATATTTTCCATCATGCAAGTTTGTGTTGGAATCAATCCAATAGGCTCTTCAAAAATGTATTTGGGATTGGGCCCTTAAAGAGTTGCATCCCAAGGTAGAAGGATAGGATAGATCCTATTTGACATGCAAGAATGTTGGCAATTTTCAGTTGTCTCATAGGAGGAGCATTGAAAGAAAAAGATGGTACTTTTAGGAAGGTTGATTTATTACCCCAAGGCATTATCATATTTACATAAAACTTATTTTATTTCTTTTGCTTCAATAATTGAGGCTTCAACAATCACAATGGTATTGTTCACAAATTGATAATGGGAAATGGGGACACTAGTTGAAGTGGGTTTCTCACCTTAACTTGCCTTGAATAATTTCTTATTGAAGGCTTCTTCCCAAAGCTTCCTCTAAACTAATAAATGAGAAGGGGGATACAAGTTTCTCTTGTCGAATCCCTCTAGATCCCTTAAATAATCCATAAGAGATATCACTAATGATGATAGAAAATTTGGAACTGTAACAATTTTTAGGAACTTTTTTCCAAACTCAAAAAATTTCTAGAACTTTATTGAGAAACTCCCATGAAACATGGTTGTAATCCTTCATCAAATCTAACTTTAGAAGAAACCTTTCCTTTTTATCAGGTTCCATAAAATGGAGCACTTCATGAATGGTCATGATAAAGTCAAGAATCTTCCTACCATGGACAAAACTACTATGCTATGGAGAGATCAACTTTGGGAGAATTTGTTACAGTTTTAAGGAAATGATTTTTGCAAAAAATTATAAATCGAGTTACAATGGTTGATTAGTTGGAATATCGAGGAGACAACCCTAGCCCTTTTTGGGATAAGAACCAAAAATTTAGTGTTCAACTCCTTTAGTAATCTTCCACTCTTAAAGAACTCGCTAGTTGCAACTACCATGACATCAACAACAATATCCCAATGCACTTGAAAGAAGTGAGGGAACTTGTTAGGGTTGGAGGCCTTACTTCCTTAAAAAGAGAATTTTTTTTTTTTCACTTTTTCCTCCATTCTAGGCTTCATCAACTCCATATTATCTTGCTCATCAAAAATTGTGGGGATAAGCTTTAGGATAACATTATAATTCATAGCACCAAAAACATTGTTTTTAGTGAAGAGATTGTTGAAATTTTTTGTTGCTTTGTCCCTTATATAGGATTAATTAGAGATTAAGTTACCATCCAACCAAATATATTTCAATTTTTTAGATGAGGTGTGTTTTAGAGGCCTCATATACAAAAACTTAGTATTCCTGCCCCCAACCTTTAACCAAATCATTCTTGATCTTTTCCCTCAAAAGTTTTTTTTAGCAATTAATGACTGGAGCTCACATAAAAGACCTTTTTCTTTCACTATCATCTCTTAACTCATTCCTAAAATGTTAATTTCCTTTTATGAGGTGTTTAGTTGAGCCATAACTTCATATTTCTTTTAAAAAATGTTACCAAGTGAATTCTTATTCCATCTTCTAACATTAAGCTTGACATTGTTTAGCTTCTCAACAATTTGGAACATAGGTGATCCTTCCACTTTTATGTTCCATTATAATTTAGCTATTTTATTAGCCAAATAAGGATATTGAGTCCATATTTTTTCAAATTGAAAAGGAAAATCTTTTTTTTTCCCATTTTTTCAACATAGAAAAAATAAAGCCAATAGTTTTGTTCATTACAACACAACCCTTCATTAGAGACAACATTAACAGCTGAGTTTCCTCTAAAGATATGGTTAATTTTGGTTTCAGAGAAAACCATAATCATACTTATACAGTCATCCATCATGTTTTTGATCCTCCAAGGTGAGAAAAAATTACCTTTCAAGATTTGTATAATCAAATTTTAGCCCTATGTTCAATCTCAACATTAAAATAACCCTTATCCTTCATTCTTATTAATCCCTACTAGGAAGCAATAGTTTCAGCCTCATTATTGAATTTTTTGTCGATATACGTAATGCTACCAAGCTAAGACACCAACACAATTAAATTTTTTGAGATTGATGTAGACCCAGGGGTGTGACTAAATATCCAACCTCAATTTGATTCAAATACAAACAAAATATCTATTTTCAACACAATACCCTCACTGGGCTACTGGGCCTCAAATCACATCCTTTGATGAAATTATTGAATGAGGCTATACAAAAGCCACCAAATCATGGATTAAGCACTAACACAAGTCCGTAAACACTCTCCCAACCAATTCCACAAGGTTATTTTACAACATTCATGCATTTCATTAGTCTATCCTACCAAAAAGGCTACAAAATTACCCCTAACAAAATTACCCCTATTTTATAGAGGAAGGCCTTTCCAATTGCTTGGTTCTATTCCAAAACCTATTGAAAGAGATTTTTTATGACAAAAAACATCATATTTCACCATTGTTGGGCTAAGTCGTGCCCCTTTTCTCACTGCTCTACAAAACCCTCCATTTTCCCTCAATACACTAGGGTTTTAGAGAAACACCATATACTTGACCTCCCTAACTCAAATATTGTCTTCAACACATTAAAATCATCTTTTAATAGGAAAAAAATCCTTCATTCATACTGTTCCATCCATCAAATTGACAAACCTTGACTTAACAACCACAAATTCACAAGAAAATTGCCCTTGTCAGTCCTAGGGCATCACTTCAATGCCAAGTTTCTTGCTTTAACAGAGTCCTAAATGCAATTAAACTCTATCCTACCATGTTGCACAATAATCCACCAAGTTAGAGTTCCAAGACAGTGGATGGATTGGTGGATCTCATTTGTTTTTAGCCCTCAAACCCTTACACAGGCAAAATATGACAGTCCCTATATTTGATTGTTTTCTCCCACAAAATAGTGATTTAGCACTTCAAAAAAAATGAGAACAAAAGGGACCACATATATTTATCTACACCAATGATCTCAGAGAATTTCAAGCTTGTATAGATTCGTACAACA
The DNA here is from genome assembly GCA_007258455.2 of Sequoia sempervirens. NCBI lineage: Eukaryota > Viridiplantae > Streptophyta > Pinopsida > Cupressales > Cupressaceae > Sequoia > Sequoia sempervirens. Next base: position 335,606,937 of record VDFB02000008.1, read on the forward strand.
CAAAAGAACTTCAAAAAAATAGTAAAAACATAGAAAATTACTTCAAGAACATGGTATTTGATATGAAATTTTGGTATACAATCCTCCAAAAACCTTTTATCAAGACTTGTAAGGATTTTTAAATCATCTCAAACTCCAACTACCTTCAACCAATGTCCATAACTGACTTACAAACACTTAACAACCCATTATTTTGCAAAATTGTAATTTTGACAACTTTTAATGTCAACAATTGCAACTTTTTACATTATCAACTAGATGACTTCCAATCACCCTAAACACATTGAAAATGGTCTTTTTAGAAATTATTAACCTTGAATACATGACTCCCTACAAGAAAACCTATTCTACCTACTTTGACAATATTTGACCATCATTGACAATTTCTTCACATATTTGATCTTGTTTACAATATGGATCAATGAAATAATAAATGATCTTTTAGACCTTATTAAAACATCAAACAACTTTGAAAACCTCTTGATAAACTTCTATGATCAACCTATAATGCTCCAGTTGTGAACATAAGGTGTAGGTGCTCCTGCACCAGAGACTCCCCAATGAGCTATGCATGTATCACATGGAGTTGTCTTCCATTGATTATAGAACATATTATTGACCCCCATTCACAAAAAAATAATATGGTTGCTTGGGCACAAAAGTGGAGCAACTTAAAGACAGGGTCTTAGCAACATTTAAAATTTAAAATTTCATTCTTCCTTTCTTATCATGCAAACTTGTGACTCACCAAAACAAGTATGCAAGGCCAACAACTTCAAAGCTAAGAATGGCAGATTGCTAAATGTTTAACCTTTTTTCTTTGCAATGGGATGGGAATACACCATGATAGAAGTGGGATAATAAATTTATCATTTGAAGCATCAAAAAAATATGCAAAGATGAAAGAAAGTGCTAACCCCTTAAATTGAAAAAGTTTCTTTTAACTTTAAGTTTGTTGGGTAGCAAATTATTTTAAGTTATCAAATCCTACCATCATACATAATAAATTTTTAGTTGTTTCAAATGACTATGAGCACTAATTTTCACTATTTGAAGATGTTGAAACCTTTTCATAGAGAACTAGAACATTGATGTAACCACTCATCCTACCTTAAAACATACCAAAAGTCTCCTAGCAATTAGAAATAGGAAGATTTAAGATGACTTAAACAATTTTTATTGCCAAAGAATAAACTTATGATGACTTAACCAAGCCTAGTACACATTTCCTCCCCGTTAACCACTTAGACATATGGAGTTTATCAGTGGACAACTGAACCACCCCACACATGCACTTGAACTATGTCTATTAGTGTTCTAATCCATATTTTTCAAGATAACTTAAACTAAAATATTATGTATGGTGAAACCATTCTTCTACACACTACAGAAAATTTCAATGGAAATTTGTATTAAATGTAAATTTGATGCTATTTTTAATCATGTAGGTGTCCAATAAACCACTTGGTGGTGTTTCCCTTCAAGTTTATTTACTTTAATGAAGAGAAAATTCCTTTGATTACAATTAGAGAATACATTTGAGGCCTTGGTTGTGTAATTGGTGGACCATAGTCACATTTAACACTTGTTACGAAGTTTGGGAGTTAAAACCTTAAGTAGAAGTCTAGTAAATCAAATAACTTGGATTAAGACTGTGAGACTGTCAGACTGATAATGACTACCATTCATTACCTTTGCCCCTCAATTTTCATGCAAAAATCCTTGGAACATTGCCATACATAGTTCATGTAGGAAAATTCATCATTGAGTCTAGGTTTTTTAGGCTTCCATAGCCTCATCTACTGTGAACTACATCTCCCAAACTCCATGTTTGTGTTAGGTTGTAAAATAATGACATTTTAAAGTCATTAATTGCAAGGGATAATCTCCTTCATACATTGATTTGATTTGTGATGGACACATTTGGACGATAGTAACAATAACTTGCAAACTATCAAGACTTGATTACCTTATAACTTGTCAAATTCTAGTGATGAAATGATAGATTAATCATAATGTCACCTTGGGATCACATCACCATGGAATAAATTCATCCAATATCCTTATGAGTGAATGTACCACCAAATAGGTATTTGTTAGATCTGTCTTCCTCGAGCGAGGGAAATTCAGGAAGAGGAGAGGAAAGCGAGACATGTGGTAGGTCTAAAAGAGGGAGATCAACTAGAGGTCAAAATATTAGAAGAAAATTTCGTAAATGCATGGAATTTTTTCTTGCTGAAGGGGGGTCATGTTCTTATGATGATGAGAGAATAGGCGACATTGAGGTGCCCTTGAGGTACAAATATCTACGGAAACAATGGGTACCCAAGGAACTTCCTCTAATAAACATTGAGTTTTGTGTCAATGAGAGGATATATTGCATAACACCATCATTATTACATGGTTTGGGCCTATTTTGCATGGATGACATAAAGGTCTATTATGAAAAAGTTATTGAATTGATGGAGTATGTCGGACCCTGTTACAGTTACAAAGATTGGATGTAGTTGGTTCGATATACATGAAGTATGCATAGATATGCATTGTCAACAAATTATATATAGCTAAAAGATAAGGATCAAAATAAAGGAGTGTCTATGTACATTGACGGAAGGCCAAAAGCATCAAGGAATATTGCAGGGTTTATAAATAGTACATGACCTGGGTCAACAAATAAGCAACCCAATTGCATATTCGAGGCACGCGAGGGAAACTATGTATTCGTATGTGCGATAAAATCAATAACTATAGGGGAAGAGTTGCTAATCGATTACAATTTGAATCACATAGATACAAACATAGTTACTATGGGGGTGGTACGTACTATATACCATTTTACCCAACCTCCAATTAATGAATCCAATATACCATTTTATTATTATGTTTTTTCTCGTAAGTCTATTGGTTTCATTTTGGTAATGTTTTTATTTATTTAATTTTTGTCACAGTGGGACATTGATCATACAGGGAAGGCTCCGACCCAGAGCACATATCGTGATGCATCTTTAGGCACTTCTACACAAAAGTTTTACCTCATTGTAATTATACAAATTAGATACGAGCAAAATGTTTTATTATTATGTTTTTTTCATAAGTTTATTGCGTTGATTTCGATAATGTTTTGAATATTCTTGTCATAGTCGACTGATCAGGGAAAGGCACCAGCAGTAGAGGAGAGAATCCATAGGGAGGTGCAGTCACTATTATGTGATGATGACATTGCATATTCTGCAAGCCCTCTGGATATGATAAGGAAGACCTACAAAAATACAATGAAGAAATCCTTTAGTTGTTATTAATAGTGCCTCAAATAGATGATATAAGAGAAAAGGGTTAAAATATTGACTGAGAGAGCACGAAACTTGCAAGTAAGCTGTCATGAGATCTTTAATTATAACATAAGTTCATTCATGGTTTTATATTTTGTACTCTATTATGTCATGAACTAAAATATGTGTTTTTTTTATAGGATTTTTTGTGTCCTCATGATGCTGCTAGCCATGATCAAGGTACTACAGGTGCTGGTCGGGGAGTAGAGGTTGGTACAAGTGCCAATCCTGATCTTCCTGTGCATACATCACATCATCTGACCCCATCATCTGTGCCTATATTATCGACTGAAATGTCGGCAACACATAGCATGCAGACATTGGGTAGTGCACCCTCTGATAGCAAACACATGCTAGAACATGTGTTACGACATGTACCCAGGGATGCAGAGGCCACTAGTACTGGTGATGTTTTAGCAACATTTTCTGGATCTTCCCGTATTACTAGTATGAGAACATTTCTGGTCACATTTGTGGTGACCGAGGATTTCATTCCCATAAAGATAGAGAAGGTCCCAGGTACTTTAAAATGTTTTAATTATTATTATATATAATCCAATGGAAATTTACTTATTGATCACTCTTTTTAGACTAATGATCCCATGATCATTTTGTAGGAAATGATATTTTTTATAAACATCTAAATGATATTACATTGGATATCTTCGGGCCCATCATACGTACATGGTGGAATGCCCAAAATCAAGATTTAAAAGATGAGCTCATTAACCATTTAGTTGTGATGTTTAGTAATAACACATTCAACTGAACCAAGGTCCCTAAGAAATCTGGTACCTATCTAAAGTATGTGAGGGACAAATATAGGTCACATTTAGAGAAGAAAAAAAAGTACAAGCGCTCCCCCCATGATTCCAGAGAGGGAGTGAAAGGACCTGGTGTCAAATGGAAATGAGAAGGCTGAAAAGAAAAAAAGGAAAGACACCACCGGGCTAAGGAAGGTATGTGATACTATCAAAAATGTAATTATATATTGATTACTCTTTCTTTTTACATAATCTAATGTATTTCAAACTTTTCATAGGTTGCTCGACACATTGAAGGAAACAAAGGAAAGACTAGAAAAAAATGAGAAACTCAAACTTGGCTCTTGTGGTTATATGAAATTAGCCGCACAAATTGTAAGTATCAATAAATGAAATATTACATCCAAATAATAAATTGCAAACAATTTTGGTTTTATCACACCATAGAAGCAAAATTAATGATCTTATGTAAAAATGTAGGGCTCTGAATTCAACAGAGTGCCCATAGAAGAGGACTTGAAGATTTCCTTCTAGCAAGGCTATGGAGCTGTGGCTGAATGCCTAAGACTCTTGACTGGGAAAACACAAGCTTCCACTGCATCCGACACATAGGTAAGTAAACTCGATGAAGTTTATTTAAAATTGAATACTTGTGCAATATATTCAATATTAATTTCCACCATAAAGTAATTATGTGCTTATTTGTTTTAAATAGGCAAGCATCGATAATACTTCACATGACATTGGAAGACAACCTGGTGAGGGTGGAGGACAACCTGCAGATGAAGGTCATGGTGTGCATCCCGGTATTGGATGTATTCATGTGCTATACAAAACACAGTATTGATTAATACAATTAAACATCTTTAATTGCAATTGGTGTATTAATTAATGTAACCTATCATGTTTCAAATTTAGTGCATGTACAATGTGATCAACATGTTGAGCATGATTAGGCTAGACAAGATTAGGAACATGATGTGGCCCCATCAGGTAAATAGCACCACTCTAATGTTCTTTTAATTAATGAAATAATTGTAACAATAATAATAAAACATATCAATTTAACATTTCTTTGTTATTGTAGTAGACCCCCCCTTGCAACAGCCTGCACGCTGTGAGTACATGACTAGGAATACATTAAGATCATGAGCAAAGGGTAGAACAACTGAAGGGGCGATATATGATTTAGAAAATGATACTCCACTTCTTTTTTTAGCTGCAAAAAAGAAACAAAAAAAAGTGATTGTAATCATATTATGACAACCATATTTTTGATAATATGTAAAAAATAGAAGAATGAATGTTATATGTTATTAATGGATGAATGAATGGATGTTATATGTTATTAATGGATGGATGAATGAATGTGAATATGTTAATGAATGAATGTTATATGTTATTAATGGATGAATGAATGATTAATGCTATATGATCAGGTATGGGGAATTGAGAGTGATGTGATGGGGGGGGAGGGGCCAAATGAGCTTCCACTGTCACGTGGTTGGCCCTATTAAGTAGAGAATAGTAAACTATTCTCGAAACAAAGAGAAGCTTAATAAGGTAATGCACTTTTCAATATATAAGAAATGCATCATTTGAGGCATCAAACCAATATGCAAAGATGGAAGAAAGTGCTAAATTTTCACTATGGTGGCAGAAAAATGATTCTTTATAGCCTGATGCCTTCATTTTCCAAGCCAATTTCTCTTACTTTGCATAGCTCTGCCATGCTTGTGGATGTGATATGTCTCCTACACAAAAAATATGTACCAGTTTACGGCCTTCAATCCAACTACATCCAAGTATCATTTTAATTCCTCTATCTTTCATCAATCTCTTTACTATTTTAACCTCATACAAATTTTTTAGATGAAGAACCCATTATTGTGAAATGTGCCTCCAGTTGAGTAAAGTGAATCCATGCTCTGCATCATAATTTGAAGTTGTTTCCATTCCAATGTTATGAGTTTAGTTTGTTTGTATGGCTTTGTATGAATAACACATTGTGTTGTGTGTGGATTTGGTTTCAAAGCTCTATTTCTTTTGTTTTTAATGGTGACATAACTCTAAAATTTGACTTTTGTGCATAAAAGGTTAGTGGAAAAATTGACAGCTCTTAAGGGTTTAGAGGCTCGATTAAGAGAGATACAAAAACATTTGGATCTTGTTGTTGATGGGAGGCTTCCACTTAACCATGAAATTTTTTACCATCTATAGGTATGAAAAAATTTCTCTACTTACATTCATTCAAGAGGCTAGATCACTTATCTTTTGTCATATGGTTGGATTAATGTGGCATAAAATGTCAATGTGGGCTATAGTTTTTTAATATGTTCAAGTTATGCATAGTTTACAATGAATAGAGGGTGAAAAGGGGCATGTAAGTTAAAAAAACCATCATTAACAATCATTCTTTATACTATGTTATATTTATTCATTATTCCCAAAATTCTTAAACATACAGACTAGGAAGAGAACTCTATTGAATAAATGAGTATGTACTACATATATTGTTGTATCCATTCCTTATGATCTTGAATATATCTAGGAAGGCCCAATAAAGGAGTTGCATGTATATAAGTAGTTGATAGGATGTCTGAGAAATTTTGGAAGAATAACAATACATGACTTGTACGTGTAACAATAAATAACAATGCACTAGTTTCAATAAGAGTTGTATGGACATGGATATAGACACATATGTGATTTTTTTTCAATGCCCCCCTTTCTGATGTTATGGTATTGATCTTATTATAGGTCCTCTCTATATTTCTAGCATTGTATTGAACACTACCTCTGAAACAAAAGCAATATTTTGTCTACTCTCATACAATTGTTCTTTTTGTAATTCCAATTATTTTCCTATACTACAAATTTTGGAATATTTTGTAAAAGTAAATTTACAATTCAGTATGCAAATTCATCCATGTTTCAGAACTTGCAACCTCAAGATGGATAAATACTATCTCACAAATGCCTTCCACTAGCACACAACAATACAACACCTTCCTGTGAATATTGAAATAAGTAATCAATTTGAATTTTCACATCATTGATGGAGCTTGCTCAGATGAATGAAAGGCTAAATAATGTAATATAATAATATAAAAAATAGATTTATGGTTTCAATAATGTAATATTATGAATATTCCTTTCTCTCTTATCTTGTTCCCCCATGATAAGGAGTTAGAAATTAAAACACCAAAAAAATATGAATATTGTTGTTCCATATTCTCTTCTTCTCTTATTGTCACATATTTAAACTCTTCACTTAATGAAAACATTCAACATAGCTCAATATCATCCATTCTTGGCTTCAAGTTCCCATTATAAGTAGCCATTATCATTAAACTAGAAATATCCACTTTTCCAATCATATTTCACCAAATTACTTTTGTCTAAGATAGTTGTAGTTGAATGTATTTGTTAACATAAAGAGGTCAATTATCAGAAGCACTAATAAGTACCATTAAAGTAAAATGAAAGGGTCATACTTGTCTAACAATACCATAGTAAAATTACTATGTACTAAATTGAAAATCACAACTATACTTACTAACTTTACCCTTCTCTCTTCTAAGGTATTGTCTTTTTGTAAAGCATCAACAAATAGACCATATAGAACTGGGTTTCGTAGCATGTGAATGCATAGATAAGTGTATCCCAACCATGTGCATCCCTCCCTTACATTTTGAACTGTACCTAGGACAATTTCTGCATTTAAATGATTTTCTAATTTTGAGATAAATTGGCTCTTAATTGGTAATTGTTGATTCATATGGGACAAATAATATTGCGGCTCACTATGACCTATTAATATTATTCCTTCTCCATTGGAATCACACTGTGGCCTTCCATATATTGATCTTCCAAAAAGGTCTCTATTTTTAGCATGGGAATCTCCAACATGGAGCCTTTTTCAAAGGGATGCTAAGGTGTATGATCCTTATAGGGATAGAGGTGCAACAAGTATGTGTTAAGGTCCCTATTTGGCAATGGAAATTCTGGCTACTTGGCACAATCTAGTGTATTGTAGCATATTAGTAGATCAAGCTACCAATCTCCTCAACAATATATTGAAGGTGTCAATCTTGAGAGGATAAAATTGTGGCCATTGATGGAAAGTAGGAGGCTAGGTGCATATATGATATGTCCACGTGGCATGAACTAGTGGATTTCAACAATGTTTGCATTTCAGTGAATAAAACCACTCAACACTTTAGCCATCCACCAATTGGCCATAATCACTAATATTTGGGGCAATTTGATCTACACTTTCAATTTTGATTGATGTTTAAGTAAAGCCTATAGATATCAAGTAGTTTATCAAATGGTTTTGGTGAAACCATGTGGTATGATCTAATGAACTTTGGTGGATATAGGTACTTTGATAAATCATACCATTCAACACTTTAGTAGTCTACTGATTTGATCAAGTTTTTTATCTTCAAGGTGAATCAAAGGGTATATTCAAGTTCAAAAACATAAGTTTACATGACATGTCTTGGTTGGATTTTGAAGTCAAATATGTTCAAGTAATTTTGGACTGAAAAGAAAATCTCCCTTGACAGTTAATATTGATGTAAAATTGATCTAGACCATTAATTGAGTGGGGTTAGAGTGCATTATAAGGGATGATCAATTAGATTTTGTAGAACCATGTGGTGTCAACTGGTAGATTTTGGTAGATTGGTCCACCTTCCACCTTAGTAGTTCATTTATCCATTGATATCATTGATCATCAAATCCAAAGCATCTCAATTGTTAATCTTGTCTTGTGTTTAGGAAATTAAGGTGGTGGGTCCAAGTAATGAATAGGAAAAATTTGAAGGACACTTGGCATAATAAGATTAACTATTATTGTTCAAGGAGTTTTCATGTAAGGGTATAGTTTTAGAGGCAACCAATTATTTGGATGCCAAGTTGCTACTTGGGAAGATGCTAGCTGAGAGTTGATTTTTTCCCATAGTGTTCATGGAAACTAAGGAGATTGACTCCCTAAGTTATGGGTTGTATTCTTGATCTGTATAGGATCTAGACTAGATTGTAGAATTGAATGCTGAACTTTTACAATGATTATTCCAAGTTAATTAAAACAAATTTAACTCATGGAAATAATTACAATAATTAAAATGACAAGGTGATAACAATAGTATGAAAGAAAGTGAAAGAATGAGAGAGATGCAAACAACGTTTGATTATGGAGTTTTCCACAAACGTGACTACATCTCCGGGTTGGCTCCAATAGAGTACGACTGATCCGATTAATCTCAAAAAATCAAGTACAAAGCACCAAGACCATTCCTTCAAGCACTTCGGCAGCATAACAAAACTCCGATGTACAAGAATGGCTCAAAAATCTCCTTACAACTCTTCTTTCAAAACACCTATCACCTATTTCTCTAATTTGTAAAATATGAGTTTCACACTTGAAAATTATGAGTACCAAACTCACTCACTCTCTCCCCTTTAAATACAAAAAAATAACCCAATATGATAAAAACCATATGATTTTGCAATATTTTCCAAATCCCCCTAAAAACACCTAAATCCCCCAATTTACATAGAAATCTCTATTAAATCCCCTATAATCATTCTAAGCCCTTTTTATTAATCATTTCAGGCTTATTGTTATTTGGGAAGATTTTTTTGGTTAATCCATAAAAGGATTATTGTTATAGTTTAGGGGAGTTGTTTTTAAATAAAAGGCATTCGGGGTTAACCACTTAACAAAACAAACAAATGCCACATACATTTCAAAGCCGCTGGATGGCTTATTGGTGGCTATAACTTTTGGAACCCGGCCGATGCGGGGTTACAAACCCCCGCCGTCCATTTTAAAATACAATTCAAACTGAATACATGACAAAATAGAATGGCTGCTAAAAATAGTAAAGGCCACGTATGTGGTGGAACGGTCGGGCGGAAAATTCGTAGATGAGAGGTGGGGGGTTCGAATCCCCCCACTTTACCCCTTTTACTCAAACAAACACAAACTATCGGCGGTGAAAGGAGAGGCCACGTGCCGCACCAGGATTGTGCCACATGGCAAAATCTAACTGGTCGATTCCTCTAAGTGACTACTGACGTGGATGATGAGTGGACTGCCGATGTGGACACTGACTGGACTGCCAACTGTGCTATGGATTGCTGATTGGACCTGCTGACTGGATGTACGGATGACACATGTCAATAAGTGATTGGTTCGTATAGAATGACTTGGCTGCCATGTGTCATGCTCTAGTTTTTCCACATCGAATTCTGTATAGTACGGTTTGAATGATGACATCAGCAATTGTACCATCAAGTCAACTAAAATTCTACTACTGATAACTCTCGCATACAATGTCAAATTTCAACGAAACGAGTTGCATTGGAAAGCTTGCGACGAGCTCTTCGCGATGACACCAACTTTGACAACTTTTGACGATGACATTTTTTTCACTTCTTGGACTCCCTCTGATCCCAGTTGGACCCAAGGTTTGACTGGCCATAACTTGCACAAACAAACTCTTTTTTGCTCCGTTCGAGTTGCATTGGAATCAGGATGCTAAGCTATCTCTGATGGTGTAGATTCTAGAGAGAAATGAGACACTTCAATTTTCACTGAAAATATCCACCTGATCAGGCCTCCCCACTGAAGACCTTTTGGACCTCCAAAAGTGGCATTTACTCTGACATTAGGTGAGGACTTGGCCTCCCCACTTGTCCTGTATCCTCTGTACATCTAAATACCTGGCTCACAAGCATAATCAAGACTGCAAAAATATTATTGAACATAAACATAACTTTATCACTTCCATAAGCATCAACATCAAATTTCATAGCCACTAACCAACAAAAATTGACTAGCATCAAGCTGAACAATAATGCAAAAATGAAAGAGAATAAGTCAACAACATATCGATCCTTCACAACAGTAACATTTTTACCCAAGGATTCATCAATGCTTTCAATCACCATTCCCTCATGTTGTACTGCGGGTGCATCCTGCAACATCTGACCCTGGTTAGCTACTCCAAGTTCAAGTGTAGAACCACCTGTACTGACAGACATAAGAGTTAACTCTTTACTTGCATTAATTACCCTCTTTAACTACCCTGTGTTTGCAAAAGAACGATTAGTCTTAATCCTGTGAGAATGTACAATATACTGAATGCCATCTTTAAACAAGTGATAATGATTCTTTTCCCTGTAGAAAATTTCTTTTCTGTCATAAAGATAAGGGCTACCAAGCACTATCCCATAGATATCTAGTGGAACCACATCAAACTGTACTTCACCCACAAACTTACTAGTGATTGTGAATCTTAAGGTGCATTGTCTTGTTACTTGCAACTTATCATTTTCACAAATCCAACCTAGTGGATAAGGTTTCTTATGTTGTGTAGTTTTTAATCCCAAGCTTCTTACAACATCTTCTAAAATTAAATTCACTTGAGAACCACTATCTATGAGTGCATCAATTTTAGTGTTCTTAGCAACAACCCTTAAATGAAACAACTCATTCCTTTTGTTATCTTCAAAGACATCATTCACTTTAGAAGTAGAAGCACAACTATGAACAAAAACACTGGAAATAGGAGCTTTACCTTTCAAACCCATAGTTGTTATCTTAGTCTCATCATTTGAATCTGAACCAAGATCCATAACAACATTTGCGGCTTTCTCCTTACCTTTTTGTTTCTGATTACATTTCTGAGCCCACTTAGGCCTCAGTTCAGGATGCAACAGCCAACAATGTTCTTCATCATGACCCTTCTTGTCACAATGAAAGCAAGAAAGCCTATCATCCTTCTTGACTGTAGCTATCTTCTGTCCTTTCCCTGTCTCTGCAATCTTAGAAGATTTCTTTACATCATTATCAAACTTATCAATAAAAGATCCTTTACCCCTTGACTCTAAGTGGGTAGCTTGAACAGACACTTCATCCAAATTACAAGGGTTCAAAACCAAAATAGAATGCCTAAGGTAGGAATGCAGACCTCCTATGTACTTCAACAAAGTGTCCTGGGTGTACAAAGGAACATTCAAAGCAATAGCCTTTTTCCTAAATTCATGGGTGTACTCTTGGATAGTTTGACCTTTCCCTTGCCTAAACATTTTCCAGTCCATAATTAACTGTTGCATATGTCCTAGGGGATAAAATTGCTTCTTAAGAGAATTAACAAACTCTGCCCAAGTTAAATTGACTCTACCATGCTATGAAACTTCTACCTTAGAGTTACTCTCCCACCAGGTTAAAGCTGTACTTCCTAACTGAAGAGTAGCTAATTGGATGCTATCAACATCATCTAATAGTTTTCAGACTCTACAATAGACTTCAACTTGCTGAATCCAATCATCCAATTTTTTAGCATTAAGCTCACCACAATACTTTGGTAAATCAAATTTTACATCCAATTTGATCTTAGGCTTATACCCACTCTTGAAAGGATTAAAAGAAGTAGAAGATGGAGAAGAAGGAAAAGGAGAAGAGGGAGGAGAAGAAGAAGAGGGTGGATCTGGTTGCTTGTCACCATCTCCATGATGTTTCTCTTTCTTGTCTTCACAAACATCTTTCTTCGACGAACCTCCTTCACGTTCTTTCCGCTCTTGTCTCTCTTCAAAAAGAATGTCCACCTTAGCCTTCATCTCAAGGAATGCTCTACGAAACTCCTGCTCACTGATCTCATCAGGAACCTCCATTCCAGAAACAGACATCTTCGGCAATGTTCTACGCTTCCTGATCTCAAGATTAAAGTCTTCAAGCTTGCCTTCGCCCTTTTGAATCTTGGATCTCGTTAGCATTCAAGAAAACAACTGCAATAATAGTCAACTGAGCTCTGATACCACTTGATTTGTATAGGATCTAGACTAGATTGCAGAATTGAATGCTTAACTTTTACAATGATTATTCCAAGTTAATTAAAACAAATTTAACTCATGGAAATAATTACAATAATTAAAATGACAAGGTGATAACAACAGTATGAAAGAAAGTGAAAGAAAGAGAGAGATGCAAACAACGTTTGATTACGGAGTTCGCCACAAACGTGACTACGTCTCTGGGTCGGCTCCAATAGAGTACAACTGATCCGATTAATCTCCAAAAATCAAGTACAAAGCACCAAGACCATTCCTTCAAGCACTTTGGCAGCATAACAAAACTCCGATCTAAAAGAATGGCTCAAAAATATCCTTACAACTCTTCTTTCAAAACACCTATCACTTGTTTCTCTAATTTACAAAATATTAGTTTCACACTTGAAAATTATGAGTACCAAACTCACTCACTCTCTCCCCTTTAAATACAAAAAAATAACCCAATATGATAAAAACCATATGATTTTGCAATATTTTCCAAATCCCCCTAAAAACACCTAAATCCCCCAATTTACATAGAAATCTCTATTAAATCCCCTATAATCATTCTAAGCCCTTTTTATTAATCATTTCGGGCTTATTGTTATTTGGGAAGATTTTTTTGGTTAATCCATAAAAGGATTATTGTTATAGTTTAGGGGAGTTGTTTTTAAATAAAAGGCATTCAGGGTTAACCACTTAACAAAACAAATAGATGCCACATACATTTCAAAGCCGCTGGATGGCTTATTGGTGGCTATAAGTTTTGGAACCCGGATGGTGCAGGGTTCCAAACCCCCGCCTTCCATTTTAAAATACAATTCAAACTGAATACATAACAAAACAAAACGGCTACTAAAAATAGTAAAGGCCACGTATGTGGTGGAGCGGTTAGGCGGAAAATTCGCAGATGAGAGGTAGGGGGTTCGAATACCCCCACTTTACCCCTTTTACTCAAACAAACACAAACTATCGGTGGTGAAAGGAGAGGCCATGTGCTACACCAGGAGGGTGCCACGTGGAAAAATCTAACTGGTCGATTCCTTTGAGTGACTACCGATGTGGATGATGAGTGGACTACCGACGTGGATGCTGACTAGACAGCCAACTGTGCTACGGACTGCTGACTGGACCTACCGACTGGACATACGGATGACACATGTCGATAAGTGATTGGTTCATATAGACTCACTCGGCTGCCATGTGTCATGCTCTAGTTTTTCCACATCGAATTCCATATAGTATGGTCTGAATGATGACATCAGTAATTGTACCATCAAGTCAACTAAACTTTGACTACTGATAACTCTCGCGTACAATGTCGGATTTCGACGAAATGAGTTGCATTGGAAAGCTTGCGACGAGATCTTCGTGATGATGCCAACTTCGACAAATTTTGACGATGCCATTTTTTTCACTTCTTGGACGCCCTCTGATCCTAGTTTGACCCAAGGTTTGACTGGCCATAACTTGCACAAACAAACTCCTTTTCGCTCCATTTGAGTTGTGTTGGAATCAGGATGCTGAGCTATCTTTGATGGTGCAGATTTTGGAGAGAAATGAGACACTTCAATTTTCACTAAAAATATCCACCGGATCAATTCCACCCATTTAATTGGAATTATAAATCAACAAATTTAGTTCTCTCTAGGCATTATACATTTGCATTTGAGGAATATTTTTCCCTGTTCTATAGAAAATATGATCCAAAGGAATGTCCTATAGTGCATGAGGTCTGGGCTTCATGATATTGAGCCCTCCAAGTATTGAATTTTGTTGATGGTGTTTTTTGCATAGCAAAAAATCAGACAGAATATAATATCCTATATCTCTTGAAAGGTAAATATCTATCAGCAAGCCTCTAGAGATAACCCCAAGGTCTCTAATGTTAGGTCTTGAAAATGCATAAACAACTCAGATAATATGTGAAAATGTTGGTAATGACAAAGGGATCTTACTACAAGCAAATACTGAATCCTTAGATTTATTAGATCTAGCAATATGATGATACTTCCAATCCTAAATCTAACCCAAGTGACAAAGAAATAACAAAAGAGATAAGGTTTAAGAGAGATTCCTAGATTTAAAACTACTCCTAAGATTAACAATGCAAATGATGAAACACTTGAAATGGACCAATCCCTCAGAAACTAATTCCTACTTGACCCAAATGGATATGCAATCTTATAGAAATAGTGCAATCTTCTAAGGTATTCAAGATTTTCAGATCATGAAACTCTTACAATTGAACTAAGTACAATGAATATACAGTCTAATCTAACTTTGCAAAGCAACTAACAATTAGTTGGTTGCAAAAAGTGTGGACCATAGATTTCTGCAACACTTCAAGCATCAAATTAACCATAAACACCATTGAATCATATCTAATTTTAAATCTAACACATATCTAATATATCCCAAGCATTCTCAAAAGATAGAACAACAAGAACTATGCAAGATAAACCAACACAAGAGAATTCACCAAGAACACAATGTCTTCACTTGCATTAAATTACCCAAAGTAGCAACAATTCTAGTGTTCTGTGTTACAACACTTGCTCAAAATGGACTAACTTCTAACTCTAACTCTTGCCATACTGCTTAATTTTCTCCAAGGTAAAAACTATCTAGCCCTTACAAATTAGGAAGAATGCCATATTTATAGAAACCCCAAGATATGTTGGCTCAGTTAGGTTTACAATAATAAACGGCCACAAATAAGTCGGCCAAGAGGAATTCAAAATAAACAAAGTGGGAATTAAATGCAAGTATTTCATCTAGGTTGGCTTGGGATCTCCAAAAAATCTCAGTTCAATGCATGTAAAGGGAGAAGAGAAATAATGGGGAAGCACAAATTCCGATGAGGAATTCCATTAACTGCCTTCCCCTTTGTCCTTATTTCACTCCACCCTATCATGCACCATCAAAATTATCTTGTCCAAGTTGGCCATGGGTGGCATAGGTAAAACATTAACTCTCCTCTCAATGGACTTGATATCTTCTCTCTACTACTCCACCAATTTATCCCATTCTACCTTACTAGTTTGATATTTATCAATAACTGCAATGTAGGTGGCCGCTTCATCCAACTGATGTTTAGTGACTAGGTCTTCATTGGTTGGAGAATATACATCTCACCACCATTTTCTCAACTTTTCCAAGCTCAAATTCTTTGGTGCAAACTTCTTTCTCCTTGTCATCACCTCAAAGAAAGAAATGCATTTGTTGTAGATCCCAGTTAGGGTGTCTTCAATTTGTCTCCTCTGCTTATACACCTTCTTTAAAACCTTCTGCCTTATATGCAAAGCTTCATACCATTCCCAAGATTCTGCAACTCTAGAGGAAGGAAGAATTCCATCACTTACCAACTTATCTGTAGTATACTCCAAGATGGTCTTGGTTTTCTGCAACAAGAGATCTACATCTTCCTTATCTTGAGCCAATACATCTTTCAAACAATTTATTGACCTCATAGCATCTCCACCAGTTGAAAGGATGTCTTTGATAGTATTATCTCCCTTAGTTTGCACCACTTGCAACCATTTTTTTGTGGCATGAGTAGTAGTCTTCATTCTCTCTAGCTTAGTTATGGTTTCTTGTGGTAGAAAGCTTACAGCAGATGATGAGGAGCTAATAGATTGCAAGGGCTTCATCAAGTCCTACAAGTACTTCTTTAATTTCTTATTCTCCTTCTTCAATTCTTTCTTTTTTTGCACCTCCTTCCTCAACCTACCCAATATCACAACACTAGATCCCTCATATTATTCAATCTCTTGTTCTATGGAAGTAGTCCCTAGGTTGATAGTTTGCACATTATAATCACTTCTAGTGACATCATCTCTATTCTTATCAGGAGCAGGAGTAACAATGTGGACCAACCTATTATTTTCTTCATCTCTCTCAATCCTAGAGATGACCCTGGCTTTCTTCTTTCCTTTACCTTTTCCTATATTTTCCAATAGCTCATCCCAAATGGGAGGGGTGTCATCCACAACAATTTGTTTACTCTTTAACTCCTTATCCAACTAGCCTGTAACAATAGATTCATATTGTACTTTACTCTACCCAACCTCATCCTATTGATTCCTGGGTATATCTTTGCTCGAATCTTGATTCTCAGGAATCTCCTCAACTGTTTCTTCTTTTTATTTATTATGATCTTATTCTTCATGTACCCGTGATGGAGTTCTAACTAGTATTTCCTCTCTCTGAGGAGGTTTATCTTCTTCACTTCTAATAGGTGAATCATCATATGTTACCAGGGGAGACTGTAACACCTTCTCTATCTCTGCCTCAACACTATAGAGCTCACCTTCTTGAAATTCTTCCCCTTTTGTATCTTGGTAACTCTCTGCCTCTTTGGATTCACCTAGTTCATTGTGAGCTTCATGAGCAGGAGGAATATCATCATGTTGTTATGTAGCAGGAGTGACTGGAGGAGCATCCTTTCTCAACACACTATCCTTAGGAGGAGTTTTTGATTTCCTTGTGTATACCTGTGTCCTTTCTCCCGATCTCTCCACATTTATCACAAGTGGGATAACATCCTCCCCTACCTTGTAGCCTTCATTTTCCTTCTATGACAATCTCGCCATTCTTCTCCTCTTGGGCACAAGGACACAAACCTCCTTATCTTCCTTTTCAGCCTCATCCTTTGCTAACCTCTTTGTTCTTGAAACATGTTTCCTTTTATTTGCAATAGGCTTTGTTTGCTTCTCTACCTCTTGTACTTCCTCTGCTTGAACATCTTTAATTTTTATCTTAAAAGGAGAGCTCACCTTCTCCTTTCCCTTAGGATCTTGCTTAGCTGACTCCTCAAAAGTGGAATGGGACTCCAAGTCTCCTATTAAATCATAGGTGCATTGCAAACCTTTACTTTCTAGTTCCCACATCTTATGCTTGAGCCACAACTTTGTATACTTAATTACTGGAGTCATAAGTTTTTCTGGCTTTGTTTTCTCTTCCTCTAGCCAGTCTACTTCTCCAACTGATTTATCTTTCACAACCTCATAATCATGGCCCTGAATCAAATCTCCATCTTGATCTGGAATGGCCTTCACATTATATATCTAGACTAAGTTAATAGGTAGCCTAGAAAAATTCTTCCTTCTAATCTCAAATTCATCACTACAATTGGCCCAGTAGTCCTCTATATCACTGTTATGGCTGTATTCTTTGTTGGCCTTCTTTTGTGCTTCACTAGTCTTATCAAACCTATATCTCTTGGAGTGAAATGATAACCCAAGAGTGCTCATTTATTCTTTAGAAGCATAGGCCAAATTAATAGAAGGGAATTCCTCACTAGTGCCTATCCTCAGAGGAAAATCTTCATTGAATCCATTTTTATGCTTATCCTTCTTCACAACTGCATCAAAATCACATATTTTCCTCATGAACTCTAGAAGTATAACATGGTTTGTGGGATACCTAGGAAGTCTGTATGGATTCCTTTGAAAACCACCTATCCTTATGTATGAAAAGGTGGGAAACTGTATGAACCAATCCCCATACCTTTTGATTAGCTCTTTGGCATTGTCAAATATCCTCACATGCTCTGCACCTTGGAGCAACCTAGTGATGTACATGGTGAATAGATCATTCACCCTCCTATAGCTTGAATTACCCAGGTGCAGTTGTGGATAGACCTCATAGATTATATCCTACCCAAACACACCCATTATACTCAGTCCCTTGTATGGATGGAATTTTGCAAGTGCATAGACCAAGTAGGATGCCATTGTGAAGGTCTTTTTCTACAGGAAATTACACATCTATTCATGAATCATGGCACTTATAATGCCTACCCAATGGTAATTCAAATTTTTCTCCATCCTCACAATAACATGAAACATCCAGTTCTCAAAGACACCGGCACTCTTCAACCCTACCACCCTACTGAGAAGGGTGATAGAATCATAATATTCCTTCTTGAATTTAGCCCTGAACAATTGTTTTGGCAGCTTGGAAAAGTGAGACTTAGGCTTCTCTAGCCAGAAATTGATGACCTATTGGGACTTGATGGTATCCTCCTCATAGAACTTCTTTTCCATATCCATATCAAAATCCACCACATGATACCTATTTGGCATGTCAAAGGTTTGGGCTATAGATACATGATTTAGATTTGCCATGATTCTCCCTTGGGGACCAACTATCCTTTGTGTACCTCTATCATAGTGTCTGGCACACTCGAGCACCAATTCATAACATTGTACCATAGGAGGGAATCTAGCTACATGTGCTAACCTTGATTCCAACATTCTTCTATCCAGCAAAGGAAGGTTCTGTGCTCCCATCCTTGTCTTGAACTCTTCATAATCCCACAATTCAACATTAGTATCAGTTACCTTTGAACAGATGGAGGTAAGATTTCTCTTAGGAATTCTGCTCTTGATATCCATTTTGATTCTTTCTATCTTAGAAACAGAAGACCCTTCTACACTTGGATCCATCACTCTACCCTTGGTTCCACTTGTCATTGCCTTGATTCACCCTGCATCCAACAAATAAACCATAATAAAGATCACATGGAACCCAAGTTAATTAATCATAAATGACATATTCAATGTCAATATAAGTCCCATGATAAGGAAAATGATCCAAAACCTAATAAAATTAATCATATCAAAGTTCAGGTTTTTAGTCCTCCCGTGAAATCCAGGCCAGAGAGGAATTTTGAAAAATTCCCAACTAGGCAGATTTTAGCGAAATAAACACAAAATCATCTAATAATCATTTAATAAATTGTCACTAACAAAGAAAAAACATGGTGTATCTTTAAATAGTTCATATTGATCATACAATGCATAATCATCAGCTAATAAATCATGCTATCTCTTAGTTCTTCATTTTCAACAAAGTTCCAGATAATTCTGCCTAAGATGGATTTCCACGAAAACAACAATATCTTATGAATTCTGGAAAAATGAAGGAACAAAGGAGAATTTTGGAAAATTCAGAGGGAAAAAAATCCATGAATCAGGCACAACTCTGGATCATCGGACATTTTGGGAAAAAAAAGAGAAAATGGAAAATCGGGGAAATCTGCTAGCGAAGGAAAATCCTGAAGTTGAAGGAAAACCCAAATTTCCAGATATTGATGTTTTCTCATGACTTCACTAAAATTGATCAAATGATCAAAAATTTGAGGATTTTGGGCTTGAAGCCAGCTTGATTTGAACCTCCTATAGATCATCTTTAAATTTGAGGCTCATCCTAGAGTAAATCGAAAGGAAATGGTGATGCCCTAAACTCGAAACCCTAAAATTCTTCCATGAAAGTACATGACAAGCTTGGGCTCAACTTACTCAATTTCTAGGTTTTCAAAATGTTCCTTATGGAATACACAAGCAATCTATCTAATAATAAAATCGAAAGACAAGCTCACAAACTCACTTGAAATTGTTAATCTAACAAAACTGAGCAACCCTAGCTTCAAATGTTCAATGCCCAAGCATATATAAATTCAAACTCCAAGCATACTTAGGATGCCAAAGAACCACTCACATTCAACAATCAAAAGAAAATCAATGAAGACATACCATTGATGAAGTGAGACTCGATTACAGTAGCGACAAATAACAATCTTTAGTGCCTAGCAAACAACAACAATTATGATGACGCCTAGGAAAATCACCACCAAATCCAACTAGGAACTCAAGATCAATAGAGAGAAAATGATGAAGAATTAATGACCCAAAATTCCCAAAAATCGATTTAATACCTGCCGCAAAAATCATACAAACAAGCATTAATGTAGTCAACAAGACAGGTAGAACCAAAACCTGGCAACCTGACCAGGAGACGAAATTTTAGAAAAAATTGATCCATGTAGAATTCTGTGAGGTCTCGAAATCTTTGAACCACAGTGCAAAACATCAGACACCAGGTTTTCAAAGCATCTGGGGAATTCCGCCTAGAGGGAATTTTCCCAAAAAGAGCCAAAAACCCAAAATGAGTTCAGAACAATAGATTTTCAAAGTGCTTCCTAGAAGGGGGGAAGTTCTACGAATATGATAATCATTCAAGCACACGTTAAGGCAACAAAACCTCCAAAATCCAAGGGCCAAAACACCAAAAATGAAAGCAAAAGAGGGTCATTGCTTTCAGCAATGCGTGTGCGTGAAAAACTGCACAACAAATTTCTCCTTTGAGATGTAGTGTGGAAATTATAACATACTTGAAGGATCTTAACAACTCTAATAGTTGTACCAGGGGTCATGTTTAACAAACCAAATGTAATTGCTAAATTTTCATTGTAGTAGAAGCATACCACTGCCTTAATGCTTGAACCAACAATAATACAATTTTTTTCTTCTGAGTGCAATATCTTTTTAGACATGCTCCAACATTCAATTTATTTTTATTTCCATTAGAAGGCTTATCCTTTAACCTCTTAAAAAGTGAAATTATTTATGAGATGGACTTTGAATAAGATCTAACAAAATAACTCCATGGGAAAATTTGCATTAAACTTGAATTCTCTTTTCTAGTATTCAATGTTATATATATTTTGTTTTATAGAAAAAACCACCCATGCTTGACATTAGGGAAGAATGAAAGCACTAAAACAATACCAATGAAGTCCATGTGCAACAATCTTGGAGATGAATTTAGATGTAGTGTGGAAATTAGAACATACTTGAAGGTTCTTAACAACTCTAATAGTTGTACCAGGGGCCATGTTTAACAAACCAAATGAAATTGCTAACTTTTCACTATGGTGGCAGATAAATGATGCACGTGGTTGGCCCTGTTAAGTAGAGAGTATTAAGAAATTCTCAAAATAGAGAGAAGCTCAATAAGGTAATACACTTTTTAATATAATTTTTGAATGAATATATATATTTTTTAAAATAGTAGGGTTTCGTTGCAAATTTTGATGAACATAGCCCGATGAACCACAAAAAATTGTGATGAGGTTTCTATACACATGATGTAGTTTTTGTCATAATGTCAACTCCACCTCGTTAGAAAAAAAGGATGAATATTTGGTGTTTTTTTGAAACTTTCAAATGGGCGCTTTGAAAACATTTTGTGTTTTTTGTCATCAATAAATGGATGAAGTTACGTCAATTTTGTGATGGATACCACCAACATTTTTTGTGGCACTAACCAACAATCTTGGGTTGTGGTTTCAAAAAATAAAAGTTGGTCATTAAAGGGATGAAATTCCAGCGAAAAAGTTTAAAATAGTGTTTCATTGGTAATTCGACAATATTTTATTGATATGTCACCAAACATTCGTTGGAATTTGTAGTCAAATATAGTAGTGTGATAGCATTCTTAAAATATGATGTATGTAAAAAAATAGGAATACAAACACAAAAAAATATATAGAATTTCTAAAGGGTGTAGTTTAGTGTCTACCATTCATATACCTTTGGTGCATTGATTGGTTTAGCAGATATAATAAAAGGTAACAAACATGCAAAAAGTTATCATACATGCTCTAAATTGTGAATAAGTGCATTAAAAGATATAACATTATTTTATTGGGAATAAAATGAGTTTTGGAGCAGGTTTCCAAGAACATCTATAGACAAAAACAAAACCTTCATAAAAGAGAGAAGAAACACATGAAGAGGCTATTTCACCAGAAGTGAAAAATAATGAATTGAGATGAAAAATAATGTACAAGTGCCTTGCTTATATAGGCAAGGTGAGAGAAAGGATTACACAAGATCATGAAAATTGTCTTAATCCTATCACATGAGACAACTAAGTCATAACAATCTCAATGCAAATATTAAATGTATGAGAGAAATATTAAATATAGGTAGATAACTAAAAGCTAATTAATGAGACATGGCCCCATTAATAGTAGTTTCTAGAATTCCACCTAGGAAACTAACTCCTAAGTAGACATTAATAATTATGTGAATAGGTCCTCACTAATAACTAGTTAGGAAATAACCCCATTCACACTAACACCCCCCCATAAGTGCAACTTGGGAGTGTAGTTATAATGAAAATGATGCAAATGCAAAAATATATCTCTCACAATTAGAGAAAAGGAGAAAAACCAGTGGGACAAAACTCCTCCCTAAAAGAGAAAAAAAGATGGACTAAGAATCCTCAAAAATAATGTCCCAAGAAGAATAGGAACATAAAAACATGACTAAAGTAGGAAGAAACTACAAAAAACTATTGAAAGATGATTGCTATAGTGTTATAACTGAAGAACATCTAAAACTAGGATGATCATGATCAAGAAGACAAAAAAATGCATGAGTGCCCCCAATGACACTACTCAAACAATGATTAGATGCAAACAAATGAAAAAAATCTATCAATTGAAAATACAGATGGCACATGAGTCTACACAACTAACCCCAACGACACTACTCAACCAATTTAAGTTGAAAATACATGTGCCAATAGTCTGAAGAACACTAATCAAATTAGGATGAAAGGTTGCTTCCACAAAACAAGAATGCAAGAGTGCCTATATGGTAAATGTTCCATCTCACCAAAATGCATGGGTAACCAGCCATTGCATCCACTTAGTACATAGGAACAAATACTAGATACATAGCTCACACCAAAGTGAAACCAAGGAAGCATTAGCACAAGCAATATAATATAATGTTGACTTGGGAGAGGTATGAAAAACCAACTAAAACATTGTGTATCACCATTTAATGCATGAAGATGAAACATCTAAAAGTGCACAAGAAAGTACCTGCAACTAAAAAAGGGTGTGCAATAATAAGAAACATATGCATGAGGTAAGAATCACATGGATTCATTATTGTTGTGGAGGGACTCTCACTTGACAAAGGTGTTATGGAAAATAACAAAGGAACAACACAACCCCCGCATAGCACTTTATAATATAGTGCAAGTATAAAATATGACACAAACTTATGTGAAAAATCCCCAAAATACATGTACAATAGTGTGACACTTATCTCATTGCGTTTACATATAATAAACTGCTTACAAATGATTCTAAAAATGTCCACAAAGGAAAAAATACTAGAAATACATATAAAGTAGCCCAAATGAATTGCAAAAAAAATGCAAACCTAATGCAAGAAGAAAAGGAAATAGTGCACTGATGAATGTTCAAATTTGCCTCCATGATGAAAATTAACCTCAAATTTATGTAGAGGACAAAATCAACTTTCTGACTATATAAAGGTTTTGAAAAATGGATGTTGTATGCTCAAGCTATGAATTTTTGAAAAAAATGATAAATTATGCCAACCAACAATGTAGATATGACCCTTTTGATTTGATTGCTGAAAAATATACCCACTTTTATAGACAAAAACAAAAACCTAGAAATATTTTGATATGAAGAACAAAACCCATAAATATTTTTTTTCATCCAGCAAGAAAAAGATGAAAAAATATTTCTTTTGACCTTCAACTTGTAAGAACTTAATGCACAACACTTTTTGGATAGACATTTTTGCAGAATCTACTCACTATCTGCAAAATCTAGCAAATACTTAAATGATATTTTGACCCTAGCTACAAAACCTAGAAATTGTTTTTCCTACAAATGAGTGGAAGTAGGATTTTTGAAGAAAAAAGAAAACGACTCCAATAAAAATGGCTTGCATTAAATGCTAACAAAAGCTTTGATTTCACACATATTTGGAAAACACTCTCAGTGGAAGGGGGTTGCCACAAATTATTTGATACCATGTTTGAGTAGGCTTCCAGGAATGTCTGCAGACCAAAACAACATCTTCACAAAAGAGAGAAGTAACACACAAAGAAGCTATTTCACCAGAAGTGAAAAATAATGAATTGAGATGAAAAACAATGTACAAGAGCCTTGCTTATATAGGCAAGGTGAGAGAAAGGATTAGACAAGATCATGAAAAGTGTCTTAATCCCATCACATGAGACAACTAAGTCATAACAACCTCAATGCAAATATTAAATGCATGAGAGAAATATTAAATGCCTAGATAACTAAAGGCTAATTAATGAGACATGGCCCCATTAATAGTACTTTCTAGAATGCCACCTAGGCAACTAAATCCTAAGTAAATTTTTTAATAATGTGAATAGTGTTGAACAAGACAATTGAGAGGGGGGGTGAGTCAATTGTAACAAACTTAACTGTTATAACATTCACTAGAACTTAGATCAATCAAAATTCTTAACTCTGCTAAAGTGATTAAACATTAAGTGCAAGTGTAGAAACTAAAAAATCATCACACCAACACAGAACACCATGGAAAACCCAATGAGGGAAAAACCACAGTGAGGATTAAATCACACTATAGAGAATATCAAAACTTATTACAAAGAGGCTCATTTCCAAAACAAGGACTCACTGTCCAACAAGGTTAACCACCCGAAGGGATCACTGCCATAGAGATATAAAGAAGATAGAAGAGATATGTTATAGAGAGAAGAAAATCTTAATGCAACAAAAAAATTCACCATAATATAATCAACCACTTGTATACATGCATGAATGATAGAGTCCACCTTCAACTCACTACATTTGAAAACTCATCATTTAGGTTTCACATTGATCTGCTACACTCATATTACATACATCCATTGATTCACATCTTCTTCACATCTATCTACTTTATTTCTTTGCACCTATCTCTTTGTTTTTCTTTCACCACTCACCCATCATGTATTTATACCATCTTCAACTTTGAAACATATCCAAAGTTGGCGATCCAACATTAAATTAAAATTATTTTGGCACCACAACATCCTATGGTTGAATTAGAATGAGGGTGACTCAAACACATGCTTGATGAGGACCCAAATAGATCCCAACACGCTTCATCAATTCTGAAGGTAGTGATCAACACAAGGTTGGCCAAACCAGTGTAAAACACATAGAAAAATTAAGCACAATCCTTCTAGATATTGAAATTATCTTTAACATGATCATAACAACTCAAATCTAGAACCACAAGTCATAAGACTTAACCAAAGAGAAATCTAAACCAACAACATTTCTCCTGGACCTCAACTAGATACATAGAAAACCATAGTTCACAACTGGTGAACATAACTCGCACTGTATAATGAATCAAAACCCAAAACTCTGGATACAATAGCTTCCAACAAGCATGATCAACATATTTTAACCACATACACATAGAAGAAAATCTTAGATAAAAACTCGAAGCAACCACTGAACACCTACAATCTTCCTTCAATACAATTTTCGCAATATCCAAAACATATATAGGCAATAACCTGCATTCATGACATCAATGACAACAACAATGAGTTGATAACCAATTGACCAATTGACATCAATGACAACACCTCATTCTTGCAACAATCTCTCCCTTTGTCATTGATGGCAACACATGATGTGAAAAACCATCAAAGACAACATCCTAGCTCTGAACATTCTTCCCATGATTTTTCTTTCTATTTATCTGCCTTAGTAGATAATCTTCTCCATATGATACTCTTCATCTTCCTCTTCCTCTCATTCTCTCACTTTCTTATTCATGCACCTCTCTCATCTCCCCCTTTGAAATCAATAGAAAAGGAAAAAAAATATTTTTCATTGATTTCCCCTTTGACATTAAAAATAGAATACTCTTTCAATGACAACACATGACACTACTTGCTCCCCCTGAGAGGTAACCACCAAAAAATCAATCCAAAAGAAGGATAGATCCATAGACCCACTGGAATGATGCATCTCCATATGCATCTAGTGTAAGAAAGGAGGGGAAACGACCCCTAACTTCTTCTAGAGATACTCAAAACTATCTTTAGGAAGAGCCTTTGTAAATATATCAACAATCTAATCCTTCGTAGGGACATAATCAAGCTTTAATTCATTCTCCACAACCTTCTCTCTCATAAATGATACCTGATAGATATATGCTTTGTCCTTGAGTGCATCACTGGATTCTTTGAAATGTTAATTGCACTTGTATTATCATAATAGATAAAAATAGGATCATCATGTACACAACTATGATATCTTTCAATGTTTGTTTCATCCATTAAACTTGTGTATAGAAAGATGAAAAAACAATATACTCAAATTTAGTAGTAGATAAGGAAATTGAATGTTTATTTTTACTCAACCATGCCACCAATCTTCAACCCAAAAAGAATGCACCACTACTTGTACTTTTTTTGTCATCTACATATCCAACCCAATCTACATCTATATATGCACTTAGTGTAAATTTAGTATCTCTAGGATGCCATAAGCCATAATCTAGAGTGCCATTCAAATGTTTGAATATTCTCTTAACAACATGTGTTTCCCTAGGATCTTCTTAAAATCTAGCCACAAGATAGAAAACATGCATAATATCTGATCTAGTAGCAGCCAAATACAATAGTCCACCAATCATAGATGTATACTTGCTCTGATCATCCTTAGGTGAATTATCATCTTTACCTAATTTTCAACCAAGCACCATAGGAGTGCATAGTGGTTTGGAACCTTCCATCCCAAAATTCTTCAACATCTCTCTTGCATACTTAGACTATGAAATCAAGATTCCTTTCTCTGTTTGATTAATTTGGAGCCCAAGAAAGAAATTAATCTCTCCAACACATATACATCTCAAATTATTTTTTCATCTCTTCCACAAACATCTTACACATAGTTTCATTTCCTCCAAAAATAATGTCATGAACATATACAACCACAATCAATATTTTTTCATTTTCAACATTAAAATAAAGGTTACTATCTGTTGTACCTTTTTTGAAACCTTGCAAAATCAAGTACCTGTCTAACCTTGCATACCAAGCTATAGGAGATTGCTTCAATCCATATAAATATTTCTTCAATCTACAGACCATATCCAGTTGATCTGAAAATTAAAATCCTTCCAGTCGTTCCATGTAGACTTCTTCTAGCTCACCATTCAAAAATGCAAACTTGACATCCATCTAATAGAATTCAAAATCTCTATTAGTAGAAAATGATAATTTTCTTTTTATAGCTTCTATTCTTGCCTCTGAAGAAAAAGTCTCCTAAAAATATATGCCTTCCACTTCTAAGTAACCCTTACACACAAGCCTTGCTTTGTTTCTGAGCATTTCTCCATTCTCATTCAACTTATTTATGAATACCCACTTTGATCCAATAATTTTCTTGTCTGTCCATCTTGGAACCGATTCCCAAGTTTGATTCTCCTCAATCTACACAAGTTCTTCCTTCATATATTCCATCCAATGTTTGTATTTACATGCTTCACTTACCATCTTCGAATCAATCTCATAAAGTAAATATAGACTTACTTCACTAGCAGTAGCTCTGCTTTTTACCAACACACCTTTTTTCTTGTCTCTAATGATTTTATTTTCTAAATGATTCTTCCACTCATATCTAGGTGTCTTAGGGGACACCACCAGAGCTTCTTCTTTTTCTTCTTCATTCTGCTTCTCTTTCTCATTGTTTCCTTGTTCTTCCACAATTTCTTCAATTCTTATGCAATTAGGCTCATCAGATACATATCTTTCTTCATTATTTCATCAACCTTGACATTTGTGCTTTCTACAATCTTCCTTATTTTTTTTTTGAAACATCTGTAAGCTTTGCTTCTAGTAGAATATCCAAGAAAAGTGGCTTCATCACTTCTTACATCAAAATTTCCTAAATTTTCTTCATCCCTTCTGATATAAAATTTACTTCCAAATACCTTGAAATACATAACAATAGGAATTCTTCCATACCATAACTCATAGGGGGTCTTTGTACTATTTTCTCTTGCTTGAACTTGATTGAATACATAAACAAAAATGTAAATAGATTCTCTCCAATAAACTTTTGGTAAACCTACCTCAGTAATCATTGATCTAGCAACCTCTTGAACTATTCTATTTTTCCTTTCAACAACTCCATCCTACTAAGGAGTTCTCAGAGCAGTTAACTATCTTTTTATTCCATGCACTTAAAAAAACATATTAAACTCATGGGAAGTGAATTCACTACCTCTATCAGATCTTAAGCATTTTATCCTCAAATTTACTTCATTTTCAACCATAGCTTTGAATGTCTTCAATCTATCTAATGCATCTGATTTTTCTCTAAGAAATGAAACCCATGTATAGATCTAGAATAATCATCAATCAACAACATAAAGTACCATTCACCTTGTAGAATTCTCACTCTTGTAAGACCACATAGATTTGTATGAATTAAATCTAGTAGTCTAGTAGTAGATTGTTCCTTTCATCTGTAATGGTTTCTTGCTTGCTTGTCAAATTGAAAATTCTTTCAAATAGCATTGAAAGGCTTTGTAATTCTTGGTATATTTCTCATATCCTAAACTGTACTAATCCTTACCAAGTTATCAAAATTCATATGAAACATTTGTCGATGCCACAACCAACTGTCATTAATATGATTCATAAAGCATCGTCCATCAACATCCTTAAGTTCATAAATATTTCTTTCAAATTTCTTTCTTGCAACAATCACTATTCTGGATCCTTTCTTGATCTCACATCTTTCATCCTCAAAAACAATATTATATCCTTTACTGCACATTTTTCCAACACTCAAAATAGTATGCCTTAAACCCTTAACATAATAGACATCATCAGTATTATGCTTGCCATCAAAACTTAGTGAATCTATCCCACAAATCTTACCACTAGTATCATCTCCAAACATAACTAAGCCTCCATCACATTTTTGAAGTTTAAAAAACTTACTCTTATCACTAGTCATGTGATGTGAACAACCCAATTTAGTTATTTTCTTGTTTAGCATGTAGGGTAGAGATAACAGTACTATAGTTCCCTTCCATGGCTCACCTTGTTAATGTTGTTGTAGTCATGCTTGTCGACTTCGCTTTGTGGTTAGGTATTGATTAGTGTTTAGTCTATTTGATTTAAATTTGGTTGAAAAGTGTTTGTTTTTAACTGTCACATTAAAATAGTATACTTCCATAATTCATGTGTTTGAAAACTTGATAATTAGCGAAATAAATTCTATATTATTCATTTCATTATGTATTCTATTTTCTGAATAATTCAATTTATTATGAAAATAAATTATTAAAAATAATAAATAAGAGAAATTTTATTTTGTGAATATAAATATATATATATGTTATCATTATATATATATATATATATAATTGAGATGGCATTTAATAAACCTCCTTGTTTAAAATGTTGTCATAAAATATAAAGTTTTTAAGAAACCTAGATTTTTGCATCATGCCTTTCAAAATTGCATTAAGGGAGTTATTGCAAAAACAATTGCATGAAAAACAATAATGATCTAGAAGGAAAGGGCATGTGCAAGATCATGATGGGCCAAAAAGTGGCAATATGATGGGTATGTGGCTAACAACTTTTTGTTTACCCAAAATTGATGAAATGAAAAGGGTTTATAAAGGAGATTCTCAGCTCTCCACCAATATAAATTATTCTTTACTTTGAATTTAATAAATAATTATTATTCATTTTCTATTTGAATTACAATTAAAGTCCTAATTGATAGGATGATTGAAAAACATCTATAGCTTTCAAACAGTATCGTATTTTTTGAATCCAAAACATGTATCACATTCTATGCTTCGCATACTATAGGATTAAAAAAAAAAAATGAATTTCATGAAGTTTGACCAGTTAAGGTGGTCAGAATGAGGTTTTATATTTTTAAAAGTTGTAATAAAAAGTCATAATTAATTATTTACTTGGGAAAAAATTACAAAAAAATATGCATCACATCCAAACATGAGTGCCTCCTTATATCTAAAACCTTATCAAAAACCTTATCTTTTGTCGTTAGTGGTGGTCGTGAAAGACACTTCTTATTTTTTTTCCCTCAAATTTAAGTACTACTACATTGAAATTTCAAATTTTTCACCAAATAGATTTTAAAAAAATAAAATAAACCTAGTAGTTTAGAACTACATTCAATTTTCTATAGATTCTATTCTTACATATTTTTGAAATAATATAGATAACTTATTCAAATTTTTACGTGAAGTTTCCTAACTCTGATTTTTCTAAATTTTTTGCCACTTAAGGGCCTATTTTTTCCATGATGATCCTGCACATACCCATAATTAATTTCATTACTTAACATGAGAAAATCATAATGGATGCATGTTGTAAAAGATTCTTGCAACACAGTTTCATGGAAGGAATGACTTTAATTGTTTACCAATTATAATTGTTGCATGACGCTATGAATAAGGAAATCATTTATAATTATGCTTTGGCTTTGGCACAATTTTAGGATTTTAATGAAGGTCTGGAAATTTCTTGGTGTAAAAAAGTTCTCAACTGTTATGTTCAATAAGGATAGTGGAGGCCTATCTTGGAATAGACAGTTACAAGATGCAATAAAGAGACCCCATCGATTTCAAGAATGGAATGTTAGAGTAAGGAGGGCTTGCAATGATGCTTGTTGTGCAAGCTCCCACTCCACTCTGAATGCACCATGATGGCAGTTCATGAACCCACATCTCTAGAGTCACTTTGAAAATAGCTGAGATACTTTATCTAAGCATCCACATCTTCCATGCTATATGTAGAGAGAACGTTGGACTAGAATAAAAAGAAAACATATTCAGGGAGAGTTGGAGGCTGGTGTGACTAGGAGAATGGTTCCGAGAAGCAAGAGTTACCTCAAAGTTTACACGAGACTCTTGAACTCATCTTGATGAACCATACACTAAGCATGGTCACAGGTATGTATTTTAACCTCCTTAGAAAGTCTTGATTGAATCCTATATACTTCTATAATGCTTAACATATGAATGAAAACCCTAAAAAAAAAATTGAGTTTATACAAGATTACTTTGGAAGATTGCATTTGAATTGAAAGTAGACTTAAGAACCTTCAAATTCATGCAATCGGCATGTGTAAGGTTTATCCCTAACCTATCATACTAGCTGAATACAAAGATACTTGAAGCTTGACTCATTTAGAGATCCTTTGTACATGTGTCACCTACCAACATGGCATTTCATGAGATCCAAAATTCATTAAGATAATCTATCAAATAGTCCTCATTCGTTGACTATGTTTATATGCATTTTGCATGCATGTCTACCAATGAGGTTGCATCTTCAACATCTAATAAATTCTTCTATTCTCCCAACTTTATGGGTGTTCACATCTCTTTCAAAGACTAATTTTGTTTTGGTGTTACTCCTTGATTATAAATACCTCATATTATTTGAGTGGAAATAGCTATATACCTTAAAGGGAACTATATATTATTTGTGAACCATATATTTTTAGGATGGTGGAATGCTATGTCTCTTTTGCTCAATTAGGGTTTTTCACCTAAAGGAAAGAGATAGATCCCACACCAAAAATCTAGGTGGTTCACTCAAACTAATGAAATTATGCTGTAAATATGCCTAAATGCAAAAAATTGATAAAATTGATTGATTATTTATGTAAAACCTAAGAAATATGAAGTGTTTGAAAACATAGTGTTGTATGCAAATATGAACTAGAAACATACACAAATGAAAATAGAATTGAATGAGATTGAAAAAAGTGCACTTGGAGATGGAATGTTGATGTTGGAGGGTTTTGGAATGCTAGAAAAATCACTATTGATGAACAATGGGACTCATTCACCACTGATGGTGAATTAAACCTACTTCTAGTAAAACTTTGTTGAAACTAGTTTCTGACTATCGAGAACTGAAATCTGCTAAAATCACTTTTTCCAGTGGGACTCATTTTCCACTGATGGGTATGTTCAAGATCATGATGGGCCAAAAAGTGGAAATATTCAATGGTGAATCATTCCTTGAAGAATATACAAATTCAGAAGTCAACTATGTGGGTCCAGATCTGCACTTGTCTTCTTGTCGAGTTGACAGATCCAAATCTATAGAAA
>VDFB02000008.1:335639778-335703027 GCA_007258455.2 Sequoia sempervirens
TTCACTTGGAGATCAGGAGCAAGGAGGGGTAAGCAACAATAAAGCCAACTTGAAGACACCTCATGCAATGACGGCTATGTTTCTTCTTATATGTTCCTCTCTTTCTTTTATCTTCAGTAGCATAGTGCATTCCTTGTGTTATGTTGACTCAGCTATTCCCATGGTTTGTGTGGGACACAAGTGGTCATTCTTTTCATCCCAATGAATATAAAACAACATTTATGCATTCTTGTTCAATTTTGTACCTCTTGCAAAATGTATGAAACCTATTGGAATGGTTAAATCAATATAGAATGAAATCATTATTATTTGTATCTCATGCAATCTTTTCTATGTTGTAAACATTGAATGACCAGCTAAATTCTCTCTTTAATTGAAAAACATATTGCACATTTTAACTGAACAATTATTTCAAACTCCAATACATGCAATGGTTTAAGCAAATACATAAATGAATTGAAAAAATTTCACATTAAAATGAACCTAATTTAATCAACTTTTCCAATTTGAGTTGTTGTAAAAATTTGGTAACAAATAATAGCATAAATATTCTTCGTGTCCACCTCAATGCCCCTATGAGATATGATAAAACCTAAAATATTTCTACTATCTACACCAGAGACACACTTTCTTGGATTCAATCTCATGTTGTACTTTCACATTCACTCAAAGATTTTATGAAGAACATGTACATGGTCTTGTTGAGTTAAAGATTTTGCTAGAATATCATCAACATAATCTTCCAAGATCTTATGTATGTAATGATGAAATATCAATGTCATTTCTTGTTGATATGTTGTGCTTTCATTTTTCAATCAAAAAGGAATGAATACCCAACACAATGTTCCCCAAGTGGTTTTAAAAGAAGTTTTGTGCTGATCTTGAGGGTTGATAAATATTTGGTTATATCCAAGAAATCCATCCATGAATGACAAGGCATGTCCTATAGTGGAGTCTACTATCATGTCTATATTAGGAAGGGGAAAGTCATATTTTAAAGATGCTTAATTCAAATCTCTAAAGTCTGTACACATCCTAATACAATTACAATAATTAGGTTTCACAATTGTGACTATATTTGAGGTCCATGGAGAATAATCAATAGGTTGAATAAATCCAATATCAAGAAGTTTCTCAATTTAAGTCTTAACTAATAAGGCTAATTTAGGATTCATCTAAATCTTATTTTTTGTCACAATAGTTTAGCATCTTCCACAAGGATTATGTTATGTGTTACAATCTTAGCATCAATTCCTAGCATGTCTGAGTAAGTCCGAGAAAATAGTTCAGGAAAGTCATGAAGTAAAGTTGCATGATCTTCTTGTTCATCTTCATCAAGGCACTTCCCTACTTGAATTACTTTCTCCTCAAATTTTATTGATATCCATCGATATATTGATTGTATCTCCCAAAGGAAGCACTTTTGGTTTTTCTATTTCAATATTATATTCCTCTTTATCCATGACACTTTCATTTTTTTCATTTTATTCCTCATCTTGTTTAGTACTAACCATAGCACATGTGATCTATTTCTTTGTGAGAGAGGTGAATGATTTATCATAGACTCCTAGCATTTTTTTCAAAGTTTCATTGTCCTTGAAGTATTCTAAAGACTTTGGAATTTATATCAATCAACTTGGGATGCTTCAAGGTGAGAGTTGGTTTGTTGGAGTTACATATGATTGTGTTGATGTTGAGTGAGGGTTTCTTTGTTTCTTGTGTTATCTTAGAAGGGAAATATCCTAAGAAAATTTTTGTCTCTTGTGTGCTAGGCTCTATAGGAATATAAATTCCTTTCTCTTTCTTCCCACATCCTTTTCCACTATAACCAAGTTGTTTCATAAGATCATAACCTCTCCCATGAAGTTTTTTCATTTCTTTCGGGCTTGGTGGTTGTTGATAGTCTATCTCATCAAAAAAAAATTATAGCTTATCTCTTCTTCCAAAGTAGATGTGGTAGATGGTTCTGAGATGTCCTTTGAATTTTGTGTTGACATTACCATTGGTTGCTTTTTGTTTTCATTGTATTTTTTTGTTATCTTATATTCTCCCATGAATGTTGGTGTAAAATCTAAGGAACCCCAATCAGCTTCCAAAAACTTAACAAGTTCATCAATGTCTATTTCATGTTCTTTCTCTTCATTTGTAACTTTTTGCGGTGTGGTTGATTCCAATGCTTCTAAAGGATCTTGTCCTTCTCTCTCAGCCATCAAGCAACTTGCAGGTTCAATATTTTCTTTTAGTGTGTCAATTTTTTTGTTATAGAAATACTTCATGACACAATGTAAAGTAGAAGGAACACCATTCATTTTGTGAATCCAAGGTCTCCCTAAAAGGATATTGTAAGAAAGATCATCAGGGATAACGTGGATCAAAGTTTGTAATGTTACTTCCCCAACGCTGATAGGTAATGTGATGACTCCAAGTAGTTGTTTTCTTATGTTCTCAAATCCACAAATAGATAAAGAATCAGGTTTAATGTTGTTTCTACTCATTTGGAGTCTTTTCAAAAGGCTCACACTACACACATTTAGGGATGAACCATTGTCAACAAGGGTTCATTTTATCGCAATTTCATCAATGTAGACTATTATGTTGAAATCTTCATATTTCTTTTGATTTTCTAAGGGAGTTAACTCACACTAGTGAAAAACTATCCAAGTTCACTTCATTCATTCCTTGAATCAATGTTGCTACTCATTTGAATTAGTGTTAGAAGGAATTGTAACTTGTTGCAAGGCCTCTTGGAGTATGCTATAATAACTTGGTGATACTTGAAGTAGTTCCCATAAATAAATCTTAGCAAGAGTACTCTTAAGGTGTTCAACAAGATTATATTCCTTTCCATTGTTTGTCATAAAATGAGGAGCACTAGGCAAGATGGGATTATGCAGTGGTAATGAAACAAGATTTGTTTGTTGTTGCTTATTGTTCCTTGTATTGTAGTTATGCACAATTCTATTATAACTTGTTTGTTGTGAAGCATTACCATTGTCAAGTGAAGTCTTGTTTTTTGGTAGTTCAAGGATAAGCATGAGTTTGTTTTGAACTTGTGGTTTGTGTGAAGGAGGGAAAATTATGAGTTGTGGTGTGATGGTATTAACATCTTTGCATCTTTGTTCTTCATGAAAAGCCTTAGTGGATGATCCTTGTGAGATGAAGCCCTCGAGGGCTTCATCTAACATGTCAAATTCATCACTACTAAAAGGCTTGAGGGATAGGTTAACCTTTAGAAGGAAACTTGTCATAACTTTTTTTGATGTTTTTTGTTGTTTTTATCTTGTGTTTTGTTTCCTAATGAATGCATATTGTAGTCAAACTTGTCTATGAATGTAATAATACTGAAAATGTAGAATTCTAATTCCACTTTTAGCTGAAATATGCAATAAATTATTTTCCCAATGTTACTAAATCTAATAAATAAACAAGAATAATTTAAAAGTAAAAATAATCTGTTTCAAACTAGTACTTCTCATATTTCAAAATAGAGATAAAAATTCTTATCAAAAACCAAAAATAGCTTAGAATTTTTGTTTTCAAAAGTTGTACAGGGACTCATTCACCACCAAAGGCGAATGGGTCTTGGTGTAGGTATTTGCAGGGATCATAAAGGGGTCTAAAACACTAGAACATACCTATAAATCTTGTTGATCAGGGTGTCCAGGGAATCATTCACCACTAGAGGTTAATGGGTCCTATTTTTAGGGTTTTTTTATATTGATTTCAGTTTTTCTAAGTTAATTCTATGTATATGTTGTCTCAGATCTATAACAGTGAGTTTTGTAATATATTTTCTATATATGATGTCTCTAAATTCAACTTTTATTATGATTAAATGATGATTAAGATGAGTAAATCTAGAATGCAATTTGAATCTAAATGCTTGAATGATGATATCAATGTGAACAAGATGGAAAACTAAATCAGATTTAAAGTTCTTTTTGAGATTTTTAATGAATATAAGCAATGAAAATATACAATTTTATCTTACATGCAATGTTCACTAATGCACAATTAATAAAACCCCAAAATTTTCAATGCAAACTTAATGCAAACAAGGATCTAGGGTTTGAATGCATTCCAAATCATAAACTAATATGTTCAAAAATGGGTTGAGTTCACCAAAATGAAACATAGAGAAAAGGAAGAAAGTTTTTAATTCTAACCCCTTTTGTCTAGTTAGGGTTTCATTGAAAAGAAAAGATCCAAGAATCTTGAAATAACTATCAATGCAAGAGGTAAATTAAGTCAAGATTGAGGAATCTTGCAATCTTTCCTTTATGCAAGGATAGGGTGGTGAGCTAAATAACAACTTGAGGAGAATGAAAATAATATGAAAATCCTAATTCTACATCTAACACATGTAATGCATAAATCTAATATGAAAAATAATGAATCTATAAATTTTCTAGCAGAATACGGAGATAGCACTGTGCACTTGGCCAAATCTAACTTTCCTAAATTGTTGACAGGGACACATTTGCCACCAAAGGTGAATGGGTCTATTGGTAGGCTTGTTCAGGGAGTTCTGAACCTGAAATAAAAGGTTGTATACTGTAGAATTTGTTTCCTTTCAAAACCTAATAGGGACTCATTCGCTACTAAAGGCGGATGGGTCTTGCTAGGCCCTTCTGGAAATCTTTGAATTTTATCTTCAACTTCTAGATCTTCTCTTCTCCTTTGCTCTTTGAAATTCTTATTTTCGGATCCAAATTCACTTGTAACCTACAAGACAAATTTGGTGGTTTGTTGGTGGATAAGGGTTTTCCTTAGTCAAACCCCTTGTCGGAAATTAAACCTTTGATGATGAATGAAAATTTGAAACATGTAAGTGTGTGTGTAATCTTAACCTTAAGTGTATCTAAGACTAATATCTATGAAAATGCAAAGGAAATTCTATCCAATTATGTTAGAATAAAACCCTAAATGTAATGTGAACAATGTAGATGACTCACTAAAGGAGGTGTCTAATTCCCTTAATAAGCCACAAATCTAAAAATACCTCTTGTAGGCTACAAATAGGATTATTATAGAATATGGAATCACTTAGGAAACAAGTCCTTAGTCTTGGTTGTATGTCGTGTGCATCTCCCAACACCTAGAATCCCTCATGATTCTCCATAGGCATCTATCAGAAACCTTCACTAATGCTTGATCTTGGACACATAATGAGCTTGAAGACCTCACAATGCTACTCCAAACTTCACTTTTTCTTGCTTCTTGACTATGAATACTTGATCTCATGAAAGTTCTTTGTGTCTTTTAGCTTGCTTGAAATATTCTTCTAGTTGAAATCATGTGAAATAGCCTTGTATTTATACATAATTTGAGAATTAACCCCAAAATTCAAAATTCATGCCGACACAAGATCTAGAGATGAAAATTATTGAAATCCCACTAGAATGAAATTCAAAAAGGGAGTCCTCATTAAGGGAGGACCCATTCACCACCTAGGGCGAATGGGTCTTGGCACTGTTTTCCAAGACCTTTCCTTTGGGGGATGAAAGATCATTAAAAACCCATTTGAAATATGTTCATAAAGGAGGGTCCTATAGAGGGAGGACCCATTCACCACCTAGGGTGAATGGGTCCTAGCACCATTTTCTAGGACCTTGATTTTTCCCAATTAAATGTTAAGTAATTTGAATTATGGGTGTCGGGATAGATCTTCAAGAGGTGTCATAAATAAAGCTTCAATTTGAATTAAATGGGTTAATTAACTCTAATTAACCATAATTAATTAAGGAGACCCTAGATAAAACTGAAAGTGTGTTACAATACTTTACAACACTTAAATAAGGTACAAATTAAGTGCATTTTATTTGAAATAGGGGCCCATTAGGATCCATTGATTAAAGCCACCCTAGAAAAGTGTGAAAGTGTTTTACAAAACTTTACAACACTTTAGTAAGGTATATTTTAAGTATATTTAGTTTGAAATAGGCCTAGATTAATGTGAATGTGTACAACACCTTTCAACATTAACCCAAGGTACAATTAAGTTAATTATATTTCAATTATTCCCAAATTAAGTGTGAAAAAGGACTTCTTTTTTCAAAACTACAACAGACAACTTCTATTATAGGATAATTCAGATATATATGATTTATGGCTAATTGGATGGGAAGTCCTAGGTTGTGTGGGACTATGATTGGTTATTATGTGGATATTTTGTGATTTGAGACCACTATGTTTTTTGGTTATGTGCTTTGAGAACCACCATTCCCCTCCACCCCTCAAGTGGCTTGGAGAAGTCACATAATGCATGCAAAGTGCATTTTTTGTAAAATTTGTATTATTTTTAAGATTATTTATGTTTCCTTTGTCATTGTTACTATTATTCTTGTGTTTTTGGGATATTTAATTTGTGTGTTCCTTTATTCCTCAAAGACTTAATTCAATTTAAACAAGTTTTTAATTAGATTGGGAAGTTTTCTTTGATAGTTTTTTTACTCTTTACTTTTCTTTCTCAAGATTTTTCTATTGTAAACTTTGAAATCTTATTTTTATCTTCTTAAGTTTGAGGCTTCTTTTGTACTACTGGAATATGTGTCATGATATGAACTCTATAAACTACTAGATCCAAGAGGGATCGCTAAGACGTTGTATGGGGGTGTAGATGCACTAGGGAATTTATATTGTGATAATGGGGATGTAAATGGGACTTGTATGGAAAAGTTGTAATCTATTCTCCCCTAGTTCTTATATGTGATTCATTGTGTACATTCCTTCTTGGAGGCTAACCCCCTTACACAAACAAGGGGAAGGTACTAGGAAATGTGTGGAGGGCTCCTAGAGAGGGCCTCGAGACCATCTTTCCTAATATTATCATGGTTAATAAATTATGTAAATTGCTTTAGATCATGGTTATATGACATTTGGCACCATTCCTCCTCATAAATCCCATTCCCGAAACCATGTGATATGTCAGTGTTGGGTTGATAGTGTGTGTGTTTTAAACTAATTTTATTGATGCTTATGAATTAATGAGAGGAATTGTCATAATAAAAGGAAATGAGTGATTTCTTAAGATGTAAATTCATTTTGTTATTGTGAAATTATTGACATATTGTATAAGTAATGATGATTGAAGTGAATATATTTATGTAGTATAGTCTTAAATAATCATATAATTCTAATAGATGAAGTAATGTGAAATTGACATCTATGATATTGTTGTGTAACGTGGATAAATCTTCTTTGGGTTGGTAGTTAAATTATAAAGCTTACCCTAATATTTTAAGATGTCTTGTAAGATAAAAT
Source organism: Sequoia sempervirens (assembly GCA_007258455.2). NCBI lineage: Eukaryota > Viridiplantae > Streptophyta > Pinopsida > Cupressales > Cupressaceae > Sequoia > Sequoia sempervirens. The sequence continues at coordinate 335,647,042 of VDFB02000008.1, forward strand.
TTGTTGTTGATATACTTGGAAATATTCATAAAAAGGATTATTGACAAGTGATCATGCTTATCCTCACTTCGGGCACTTCCCAGAGGAATCCCAATCCTAGGGGAGAGTGTAATACCTCGCCTTTTATGATCTTGTTAGTCGTTGATGGTTTATGTCCAATATTTTATGTTCCTTTATGTTAGATAATACATATGAATGATGGTTGTTCCTATACATCGAAGATATTCATATTTTTGATTAATCCTATCTAACTAATGGTTGTTGTGATTTCTTGTGGTAACCAGATGAGTTGCTTTCCTTCTCTATGTAAGTATGCAATGATCAATATGTTCAGTTATTGGTAATATTATTATGTATATCGGATGTATTATATTATGTTAGGTGATTTCATAATATGGGTGTGAGTAGTAGTTAATATGGAAATTATTATCAATATTTAATGGTTACTAATAGTGGTATCAATTTTAAGGTAGGTTTCAATAGGCTACTACCATAAACTTGGTGATATCTTGATATGCTTGATTCTAATTTCTTTTATACATGTAAGGAGTGCTAAATTATATGTTACTTTTGTAGTTCATTGAATTTAATTTTCTCTTTGATTGTTATTCTTGAAATTTTATTATTTATATGTCATTTTTTTAGACTATTATTGATCATGAGTAATATTGACACTTTTTCGGTTGAGTAAATAGGTGAAAATTGGCTAATATTCATCAAAGGGTGACATAGCTACTCCCTTCATCTCATCCTTGTGAATTTTGGGTCTTTTCAAGGACATGTGATTTAACCTTATTTTGTGTGGTAAGGTTTGGGTGTATGTGAGTTTTTTTAATTAGTCCCTTGAGTTACCTTTTTGATATGACTACTTATTTTATGCTTTATGAAGTCCTTATGTGGTCTTTATTGTCTAAAAAGTTTCCTAGGTGGTAGGTTTATCAGTTAGGGGTCCTTTTACCTCATAAAACCCCTTTAATAAAGTCTAGAGCCCACTCTAATTACCCACTTATGAAAAGTGGCGAAAATTGGAGTTTGTTGGATGGCTAGGAAGTTACAGAAAGGTAGTTGTTTGTCCCCTTCTATTTATTCTTTATCCTTGACTGGAGAAGGGGATTTTTTGTTTTATTTTTCTTGCCTCTTGGATGTTTCCCATTTCAGGAATGAAGTTTTGTTCCCCTCTGGGAGCTCTTTTCATCTCTTGGAAATGAAGGATGATTGTGAAGAAGAAGAGAGGAGAGGGATTGGAAGGAGATGCTTCCTCATTTTGCAAGGAAAATCTCTTGGTAAGATCTACACTTTTTGTTGGATCTTTGTTTAAGGCACGTAAATGAATGTTTGGAATATTAATTTTTGGTTTGAAATCTATGTGAAGATTCAATGTTGATTATTTTTATGATGTTTTTTTGTAAAACATGTGTTGGGGTTTTTTTCGGGTTTGTGTTCCACCTTGTTAAGTTGTACATGAATAAACTTTTTGTGTGCTAAAATAAAGAAATAGAATTTTGTATGAAATAGTTGTAATGTGGAAAGATTGTAATTTAAATCAAGGTGGGTAATAATGAGGAGAAATTAATATATTAGGATTTTATCTTTTCTTTCTTTGTTCTTATGAAGTTTTGTTCTTGAAAAGGTTAGGATTAACTAAACTTTGAAATTGATGCACACATTATTTGTTAGGATTGGCACATCACTGATTGTTCATTCAAAGAAAATTTTGTAAAATGGAATGCAAATCTTAGTTCAAAACAAGCACAACGAAACAAAATAGCATAAAGTCAACTAATAGATTAGATCAACAAGCCATGCATAAATAGGAATGAAGGAGGCACACAAAATCTATGAAATGAGGATAGAACTCCTCACTCATGGAGTGGTGGCCAGTCGCCTACCAAAAATATAGGAAAAGATGTTGAAATTGAGTTGACACCTCTAACGAAACCTATCTACATTAACACCTCACATGAGAAAGAGTCAATGGAATGCCTAACTAGGCTTAAATCATATGTGTATGAAATATATACAGTAAAATGCCATTAAGCATAGCTTGGGTGGGCATTAAAAAAATGGGTCCTAGCTACTATCCTAGTGAGGTACCCATGTACAATGCAAAAGAAATGGGTCTTGACCATGAATTTTGATGAGGTACCCATGTACAATGCAATCTCTCAAAAAATGGAGTAAGATCAAAACCTAGTGGGAAAAAACTATCCTCCAAAAAGAGAGAAGATGGGAAGAAGAATAGAAAGCCCCCCCCAAGGATGATGTTGTTGTTGATGTAGGTCATACACCAAGAAGATATCATAGATGAATGAACTTTCTCTCATTAACGGTTTGGTGAAGATATCAACAACCTACTTTGAAGACTAACAAAATATTAAGTCAATGATTTTTCCATGAATCAACTCTTGAATATAAAGCATATGAATCTTTATGTGTTTAGTTCACTAATGCTAAACCAAATTATTGCATGTCTAAATGGTGCTTTGGTTGTGATAATAGATGATTGTGGGATTCCTAAAAGGAATACTAAACTTAGAAAGAATACCCTGAAGCCATATAGCCTCAGTAATTGAGTTAACAACCACCCTATACTCTACCTTTGTGGATGATATAGAAATATCATTTTGCTTCTTTCTAGACCAACTGATAGGACCTAAACCAAGTGAAGAACTATAACCTGAAGTGGAATTTCGATGCTTAGTTTCACCAACCCAATCTAAATCTATAAAACCAACCAATCCAATTGAAGAACCAACTCTATAATGAATCCCAAACCCAAGAGTACCATGAAGGTAATGAAGGATCCTCTTAGTTGCCTTCCAATGTAGCTCATGAGATTCCTACATAAATCTTGAAACCATGCCAACTGCATAAGCAATGTATGTCTTGGTATGAGTCAAGTATATAAGACTTCCAACAAGTTGTTGATACAAAGTAGCATCAACCAATGATGTAGTACAAGAAGTCTCAAGCTTAACTCTAGATAGAAAGAGTTTCACAAATGGTTTGTAAGTAGTCATGTGAACTATGCAAGTAGATCAAGAGTATACTTAGGTTGTGCAAGAATGGTCCCTAAATCAGACTATGAAATCTCAATGGCAAGGAAGTAGTGCAATAAACCCAAGTCTATCATGTCAAATCTATCATGAAATGATGACTTCACTACTATAATGGCAGATGAAGTACTCCAATAGTCAAAAGATCATCAACATATAGAACCAGTATCAAAGGTGAATCATCTTGTCATAATAGATACACATTAGGATCTAAATGGCATCTTGCAAAACTTGAAGATAGGAGGTAGGAATCCATCTTGGCATACCAATCCCTAGGGGCTTCTTTAAAGCCATAGAGAGATTTCCTAAGTCTACAAACTAAGGACGAATCTTGAAAAAACCCGGGTGGTTGTTCCATTTAGATTTCCTCCTCAAGGTCTCCATAAAGAAATGCACTCTTCACATTTATTTTATGTATAACCCATCCATGTGATGTGGCTATAGCTAGTGTGATTCAAATTGAAGTCATCTTATCAACTGGTGCAAATTTTTCTATATATTCAATGCCTGCAACTTGTGAAAAACCTTTGGAAACCAATTATTCTTTGCATTTATCAATTGACCCATCTACATTGAACAGTCTTCCTTCCCATAGGAAGTGAAGTTAAATCCCACGTGATTTCTAATCAAGGAATCATATTCTTCATCCATAGAAATATCCCACTCATTTATGCCTAATGCCTCTCTCACTATCTGTGGATTAGAAACTCAAGCAAAGAAGGCATGTAGCCCCCCTAAAAAATCTTCTTGAATCTATCTATCATTCCTGTAGCCATGTATCTACCCTATGTAGAGCGTCAGATGTGGGTGAGTTTGGTGTAGAAATATCATCTTCAAATACAATCCATGGAATGGATGAAGATGAACCCTCATCATTTTCATCACTGTGAGAACAAGAAGAAAAAGAAGATACTACACTAGGAATCTATTGAGAATTATTTGAATCATCAGTACTATAATTAAGATTTGGTGAGTCCACAATATGTTGAGAAGTGCTAAGTATAGTTTCAAGGGATTTTTCTTGAAACTTAAAAATTCTCTCAATAAAAAAACTCATGTGTGGTAGGGTGGAGTAGGCAATAGCCTTTAACACCATCTCGATATCCAACAAATATGCAAGGTTTAGATTGTGGATCCATAGCCTTGTGATGTTCTTTTAAAATGTGTGTCATGGCATGAGAGCCAAAAACTCTAAAATGGTCAACTACTAATTTCCATCCTCTCCAAGCTTCAAAAAGAGTGATACCCCTCAAAGCTTTACGAGGAACTCTATTATGAATGTAACATGCATAGTTGACTGCTTCTAACTATTATGATGGTAGGAGGCCCTTAGAGTGAATCATACAATTAACCATATCTTTTAAAGATCTATTTTTCATTAACAACACCATTTTGTTGTGGGGTATATGGAATTGTTTTTGGTAGATCTATCCCCTTTGTTATGTAAAACTAATCAAAATGGTTGTTGACATGCTCACCCCCATTATCTGTTCAAAGAACCTTGATGACTTTTACTAGCTATTTTTTGGCAAGAGCTTTGAAATCTTGAAAAGATTCAAACACATCTGATTTTTTTCTTAAGGAAGTAGACCCATTTGACATGTAACAAACCATTGATAAAGGTGAGAACATATCTAGCCTTTGTAAAAGATGGATGGGTAAAAGCCCTTGAAACATCACTATGAACAAGTTCTAAAACTTGTGTTGCTCTCCATGATTTTCCTTTGTCAAATTTTTCTTTTGGATTCTTTCCAAGTGCACAACCTTCACAAAGTCCCTTAGAAAATTTAACCTTAGGTAATCCCTTAACCATATTATGTTGACATAGTTTCTCAAGATAGTGATAGTTAAGATGTCCAAACCGCTCATGTCATAATTTGCTAACTTCATCTAAATGAGTTAGAAGTGCTTTTGGAGAAATATATGTGGAAAATTTGAAGAAGCTATATAATCTGGATTGGTGATTTGCCTCCCCTCTTTCTACCAATTTTTTTCTTTGTAATTCTCTTATTTCAACTAAATTTGAAGAGAAGTGTACTCTCATCCCCTTCCCTAAATGAGTTATTTGAAACACTGAAGGGAGATTAGTTGAAAGTGAAGGAACACTTAAAACATTTTAAAATGTTGCTCCTTCAACTTCAACAGACCCTCTCCCTTCTATCAATGTTGGAGTATCATCACCTAAGGTGATTGTGGACATATTGTATGGCTCTAAGGATGAAAAACCATGTGAAGAACCCATATGGTATGAATCTAGTTACGCCGAGAGGCGTAACCTACAGTGATAGCACGGGTGGAGCGTGACCGTGTAAAAAAAATGTTAACTTATAAAAAGTAAAAGCCGACAACCAAAGCATTTATTAAATATTATATATTTTCCGTCATAAATTTTCCAACTAATTAATTAAAAGCCGACAAATAAAGAGATATGAAATAGTATATCATTTCGGTCATAGCTTTTGGAACTCATATAAATAGGAAGTAAATAGTGGGAATAAAAAATAGATTATTATCGAGAATGGTGCAAATAAATATAGAGGTGCAGGAATAAATACAGAGGTGAAAATAGTGCGAATAAATGCAGAGGTGTAGATAAATACCGTGAGAGAAAAAAAGTAAGTTACATTATAATATTTGTTTTATTATAAGTAAATAAATTTTTAATAAAATATCTATTATAAGAAAGTAAATATTTTTATAGTTTTATTCAAGAACTTTTGGGTAAAAAATAATTCTATTATAATGCTTTTCAATTACAAATAAGAAAGTAATTTAATGTAAAATACAAATATATTATTAATTGTTTTTAGTTTTATTCTTTTAGGGTAAAAAAGTTAATTTCATAATGCTTATATTATAATATTTTCTTATAAGCAAGTAAATAATTTTTAATAAAATATCTATTATAAGAAAGTAAATATTATTTTAGTTTTATTCTTTTTAGGATAAAAAAGTAATTCTATTATAATGCTTTTCAATTACAAATAAGAAAGTAATTTAATGTAAAATATAAATGTATTATTAATTGTTTTTAGTTTTATTCTTTTAGGGTAAAAAAGTTAATTGCATTAAAATGTTTTTAATGCTTACATTATAATATTTATTTATAAGCAAGTAAATAATTTTTTAATAAAATATCTATTATGTGATTAATATATCACATACAAAAACAAGCAAATAGTGCAATGGATTAATATATTTGATTTGTAATTGAAGGGTTATGGGTTCAACTCTCATTGTGGGTTTAAAAATTAATATATTTTTTAATTAATTTATTTATTACTAATTTTATTGAAAAAGTTATTAATTAACATAATTGTAATCATAAAAAAATCAAAATAAACATGTAGTGCAATGGATTAGTGTGTTTTGTTTATAATCGTAAGGTTGTGGGTTCAATTCTCATTTGGATTCAAAATTTAATATATTTTTCAATTAAAAGTGAATATTACTATGAAATGGTATGTGTAGAAAATAGAAGGCAACCCTATTTTATGAGGGTGTTGTATTCCATATAGAAGGCAACCCTATTTTATGAGGGTGTTGTATTCCATTAAATTGTGTCTATATATATCAATTCCATTAAATCTAAAGTGACTTACTTTGATAGCATGCACTTTCTTTATGTTTGCTAACCTTAATTTTATTGTTCTTTTATTTTCAGCGAATAATCTAATTAAAAATGTCACGGAACGAATCAGAAATCATAGTTGAAAGCCCAACTGCCTCTATAAGGTCAAATGATTTTGTTGAAACCCCTATCGACAAATGTGCAAGAATAGTTTTAGAGTGTTGCAATAACATTGTCAAAGAAATTGAAAATACAAGCTTAATGATCGATGATGATGTTGAGGAACTGGAAATAATGACAATGGAAGCTGTTGCAAAAAAAGTTCATGAGGCATATACTATAGTAGGTGCATTTCCAAATATGCTCAAAGACGTATATAAAGATCACTATGAAAATAAAGGTCGTAATACCGATCTCATTGCTGAAGAATTTGTAATGTATTTACACCATTACAATGAGATGTTATTACTATAATCCCTTTTTATTTGACCTTCAATACTTCTTACATTTACAAACTTTGAAGACTTTAAAAAAAAATTGAAGAGGATGTGTGGCAACATACAAGACTTCCATTATGCTACTCATTATTTGTAATGTACATGGTTTTTTTAAATGTGTGGTATTAAATATATTTTTTAAGTGGATGTGTGCCAAATCTATATGAAATATTACATGTGCTTCAAATATAAGTTACAATATTTTTAAGCAAATTTTTAAAGTTTTTTTACACATTTTATCCAATTTTTATTTTCAAATTTTAAATGATTTAGAAAAAAAATCATGTTATACAAATGATAATAGCAATTAAATATATATATATATATATATATATGAAAATTGATTATGATCTCTTGCTCCACCAGCTCCTGAGTTCTCTTAGGCTTGCAATTCCCTGTCACTCAAACTCAACAGGTGGCCTATTTGGAATAATGCTGCTCACGATAAATTTGTGTGGAATCTTAGTGGCAGTGGTGAGGTCACGGTCAAAGCTGCCTATAACTGTTTCTTTGATGATGGTGCTTCATCCCCCTCTGTGAAGCGTATCTGGTGCAAGTTGAGCCTTCCGAAAGCCAATGCTTTCCTTTGGATTGCCTGGAAGCAAAGAGCTCTTACATGGGACAGATTGCAGAAGCTAGGAAAAGCTGGTCCCTCGAGATGTGTGTTGTGTTGGTGCGATGAAGAAAGCAATGATCATTTGTTTCTTCTCCGCCCTTATGCGAGGAGGGTCTGGTCTCTATTCCTAAACCACTGGGGGTTATCGTGGGTTCTCCCCAGGGATGTCCCCCTATTGCTTGACTATTGGACCCTGAAGATTAAGAGCCCGGGGCTGCAATTTATTTGGCAGATTGCTCCGTCGCTGATCATACGGAATATCTGGCTCGAACGCAACTGGAGAATTTTTCTTGAACAAGAAAAGGTGGCTGACAGAGTTTGGGACTTGGTGGAGAGCTCCATGGCGGATCTTGGTCAGGTCCACAACAAGAAGTTCAACTCCATATCTTCTAAAGAATTGCATTGGGCCAATGCTTGGCCACGCTTCAGGTGGTTGACGACCAATACCCACACTGGGAAGCAGGATATGGCCAATGTGGATTGGGCGGCCCCTAAAGTTAGCTGGATTAAGTTAAATATTGATGGTGCTGCAAAGTGCAATCCTGGGGCTGCTGGCAGCGATGGTGTCTTCAAGGACTCGAGGGGTCAACCTCTGGGTCTCTTTGCTTCTAACTGTGCCATCTCAACAAATAATTGGGCAGAAGCCTGGGCCTTGTGGAAAGGGCTTTCCCTTGCCAGGATCTGTGGCTGGAAGCGACTTTGGGTGGAAGGGGACTCAAAACTTCTGATTGAAGCCATACAGGGGAAGAGACTGAAGAATTGGAAGCTTGGTGCCATAGTGGAGGCTATAATATCAGCTAAACGTGACTTTGAGGATATCTTCTTCACCCACATAAAAAGATCTGGCAATCAGGTCGCCGACTGGGCTGCCAATTATGGGGTCAATTTGTTGGCTAGGACTGGGGAGGCTGATCATGTTTGGTGGTCTAACTTCCCTTCTGCTGTCTACAAACTATTACAGAATGACATCAAACTCCACCCTCCTTGATTTTGTTTCTTTCTACATTCGGTGGTTTCAATTTTGATCTTTCCTGTGTCTTTCTCTTTCTTGCTACTACTGTTTTGATTTCTCCTCCTTTAGCTTTGCCTCGACCGTATGGTTTCCCTATTTTCAGTTCCTAGATCCTTAAACCAGGTTTTTTATAACAAAAAAAAAAATTGATTATGATCTTCATGATTGAAAAAATTAGATGCCTTGATAAATCTCTACATACTTTATATAATTATATAAATAAAAAATTAATATTTAATTTGTATTTTTAATAAATTATTTAATAAATGTTTGGAAATCAATCTTCACCTAACCCTAATTCTAACTATATCTCCTAACCCTAACCCTAAACAAAATTAATAAACCTAACCCTAACCCAAACCCTAATCCTAAAAATAATCCTAACCCTAACCCTAACCCCCTAATACTAATACTAATACTAACCATAACCCTAATCCTAACCCTAACCCTAACCCTAATAAAAGTTTGAACCTAACCATGTTTGACCCCTAACCATAACTTATATTATATTTTTATAATAAATAAACTAAAATATTATTATTTATCTAATAATATAATCAAATAATATAATGTTTCCTTCATCTATCTCCAATAGTGGACCCGCAAATACATACTCATCTGCATTTGAATCAAACTCCATATAAACATAATTCAGTTGGTAAAAATGTTTTGATCTGAATTGCATGTTGGTCAAAAATGTTTTGATCTGAATTACATGTAAGTTCACTAAGCAGGTCTTGTGAATGGAGCTTTAGGATACATCAGAAATATCATATACAAACCTGGATGTGGCCCACCAGATCCACCTACATATGTTATGGTTGAATTTGATAATTACTCTGGAATTCCTTTTGAAGATGCATCTCCAAATTTAATTCCAATTTCACCAATACAAAGGGGCCGCACACATCAATTGCCCCTACGATTGGCTTGGGCACTAACGATCCACAAATCACAAGGGTTAACTCTTTCCAAGGCAACAATTGATATAGGACCAAGAGAAAGGGTAGGAATAACATTTGTTGCTATATCAAGTGTTAAGTCTTTGGATGGAATTAGAATCTCACCACCATTTACATATGATCGTTATGAAAAAATGAAGACAGGAAAGCAACTCGCCAAAAGAAAATCAGAAGAAGAAAGACTAAAATCTTTGGAAACATAACATTTTTAAGTGATGTATATATTTTTCAAGTGAATTCTTCTATTAATATTGATATTAAACTTTTGGTATAAAAGATGAATTCTCTCGTTCATTATGAATTCCTATTGTACACATCTCTTTGTGCATTTGAATAAATATGATATGAATCATGATTTGTAAAGTATTATAATTCTTTATTTAAAATAAAATAAGTGATAAATTCTTATTTTACATTGCGCGTTGTGGATGCTACTAGCTTATCTATCTTAATATATTAATCTATATATTATACGCCGAGACATCATTTTCGAGGCGTATTTTTTAAATTCAAAAAGCAAAAAAGTGAAAAAAATATGCTTCAAAAATGATATCTCTTGGCGTATAATATATAGATTAATATATTAAGATACATAAGCTAGTGATATGAATGGCTCCAAGAAGTAACTACAATGACAATAAGGGGTGAAGTATAATGATATGAATGTGTTAACAAAAACTAAAACACAACCTACACATATTTTAAAAAACTAAAACTATAAAATACTTATTACATAAATAAAAATAATAATTCAATTCAAATAAAAATCTAGATTAAAATAATTTTTAAATGATTCTAAAATATAAAATAACTCTTAAACAAATAAAACGATTCTTTAAATAATTTTTAATTAATTGTAAAAACTCTAAAATAATTTTTAAGTAACTCTTAAAATATCTATATTAATTTTATTGTCACATTATTCTTTATAATTTTTTATTTACGCCGAAGGCGTATCCTATTTGAAAGAGATCGAGCTAAAATTAGTAATCAATGGCTAACTTTAACCTAGAGACGATTGAAGTCATCATAGCTGTTAATTTTTGCGCTCGTGTTTGATGTCAAATATGACGGATTTCCATAAGCTGCAGGCTGCACAGAAAGTTAGGTTCAAATACGCCTCCGATGTTGATGTGGCTTCAATGTTTGCTTTGTCTAATTCTTGTAAAGGAGTCTCTGGGAGTTTTCCGGCATGGTTTCTATTTCACTCTCAACATTACTGCCTCAGAAATTATGACTTTGTTCAAGCAAACGTTAGGAAGCCTGCATTTGGCAAGAAGACAGGGCAGATATGGTAATATAAGGGATAAAGGTGGAGAAGGAGAAGCCACTGTGGTTCGATGTCTATATCAGACCGGCATACAAAGAAGAGGATGATGAATACACAGGATATTTTATTCACATTCGTCTTCGTTAAAAATGGAGCAAGGGCATCTGCCGTTCCTCTTTGAGATTAGAAATAAGTGACATACTCCATAATTTTGATTTAGAGCATCACACAAGTGTTACAGTTACGCTTGTACCCAAATTCAACACCGATCAGCTTCCCATTACAGTAGAAAATATTTTTATACAAAATTCTTAGATTCCATCAAGGCTAATATACCCTGCTTGTATAAATCTGAATTTAACAGAAAAGAAGAGTAAAGATATTTTAGACAAATCTAATGCTTTTGTATGGATTCATGATTTATGTGTATATATCAGTTTTTACTGTAATATTTTGGTAATATACGGCATATCCAATTTGAAAGAGGCCGAGCTAAAATTAGTAATCGGCTAACTCTTTTAGATAGACCTTGGAGATGGGTATCAATGTTTGTCCATACTTCAGATCAATGTTTGTCACTTGCTATGATGGGTATCAGTAAATCCTGCTATCAAGCTCAGAAACTCAGCCAGATGACAATTGAAAATGACAGATCTGTCTGACTTAACTTCTTTCAGCTTCCTAACATCAGCATTCCCTCTCTCACTCACAAAACTCCTCCAAGCTCTTTCAGATCTCAGCACCGAATTGCAGAAACACTTTCGATATGCATATCTCACTAGAAGCGCACAAAGATCCCCTCAACAAAGACACCCATAACCTCAAATTTTTTATTAGGTAATTATTTTGAGGGCCCAAATTATATTTCTGGAAATTAGCATACACCCCCAACAAGTTCTAATCACCGCCAACTGCAACCTACAACTGTGGATGTATCCAACAAATACAACTGTACTCTATACTTTGTTTATCTATTATTAGTTACAGTCAGCTACCTAATACATTCAATGGTGTACAGCTTGCAATGAATGTGAATGAAAGAAAATGAAAGCTTGCATCTTTCTTATCTTCCTTTACTCCCTAGATTAAGGCGCCCACACGTTTAAGTTATTCCAATTGTAAGCTGGGATTACACTTGGACCTAGCCGAGCCTCCACCCAATAAATGAATATCTGACCTAAACTAGTCATGTAGAATGTGTACATCTGTCGGTCACATGCATTACAATCTGTTGTGCATTATGGCTTATTGTGATCATTATTGCCTCTCACAATTTTTTTATTTCTTCACAAGGCTGGTATGCTAACACCTTCGCTTACACCTTCATCCGTGGTCGCTACAGGAAAGGCAACATGGATCAAGCATTTAGGGTTTTCTCCCAATTCTGTCACTTAACTTATAAATGGTCTCTTCACTATGGGTAGAATACAAGAGGCTTTTCAAATGTTGGCTAAGATGGGGGAGAATGGATGCAAGCATACAGTTCATACCTACAATCTTCTCATCACAGTTCTTTGTGAAAGAGGGCAATTGTAGGAAGCACATGGTTGAGAGAGGATGCCAACACAACATTCATGCTTAAAAATTTTGAGGAAATGAAAATTACAAAGTGTGAACCAGATGCCTACACATATGGTGCTCTTATTTATGGCCTTTGCAGAAAAGGAAAGTTAGTAGAAGAAAAATTACTTCTTGGAGAAATGGACGAGAAAGGCCTGAGACCAGATAAGTAACATATAACTCTCTCATCGATACTAACATCCAACTAGGTGAAATTAATCATGCTTTTGATGTTCTAAGAAAAATGAAGAAGAACTATTGCCAACCTGATTATTATCTGACTTACCATTTGTTTATGATTGGGATGAGGGAGGTGGCAAAAAGCACTGCAGAGAACATCCGACACTTGCCATGGACTCTAAAGGAATTGATAATTTGGTAGAAAAGGACTACCAACCTACTACTAGTACCTATGATGTTTTGTTAGCTAGATCAAATTTGTCCAAGAGGCTCGGTTCCCAATGGACCAATATATGCCTCTTGCAATAGGGTATTGCCAACAAGGGATATCTACACATGCTTTAAAGATTTTAGAATCAATGATTGAAAATGGATTTGAACCTAGCCTATCTATATGCAACTCAGTGCTTACCAGTCTTCATAGAGAAGGAAAGGAAAGAGAGGTAGACATTTTTTTATGATATTAATGGTTTTAGCTCTGATGAATTCACTTACTGTGCTTATTGATAGGTTTCTCAAAGAAGGTGCAATTGATGCATGTTTTAAGCTACTTGAGAGGATGAAGGAGAATTTTGACTAGCACAAAAGTGGTCCTCCCATTCAGCTTGGGAAAAAATTGTAGGATACTTGGAAATATTTTCATATCCATCTGTGTCTATTTCATCATTCTAAAAAAATTAAGTGTGAATTTTCATTTAGTTTATCTAGTATCAAACTAGATTTATAGATGATATCATTATTATCATTTGGGTAAACGCAACTTTTAATTTATTAATAATGTTCAATAATTTAAAAGAAAATTACATATAAGACTTTTCAAATAAATGTTAATTTATTATTTATTATTTGTCATTATATATTTTCCTTCCTAACTTTTTCAACATAATTATTAATTTAGTTTTTAGCCAATACTCTTTTCATATATGAAAAGTATAAATAAATCATCACACACACATATGTTCCACCCCTCTCTCTCTCTCTCTCTCTCTCTCTCTCTCTCTCTCTCTCTGTGTATCCCTCTTTATCCTGCTTTATCTCCCTCTCCCTCTTTCTATATCTTTCTACTTCTCTTTCCTCTCTCTATTTCTCTCCCTCTTTATCTATTTATATATATCTATCTACTACCTCTTTATCTCTATCCATATCTCTCTCTCACTCATACAAGCACACTCCTTGTTTATCACTCCATATCTCTATCTCTATTGTCTTTCCCCTCTTTATCTTTCTCTCCCTCTTTCTATTACTTGTCTACACCATTTTCTTTCTCACGCTTGCCCCCCCTCTCTCTCTCTCTCCACCCCCCACTCTCTCTATCTCTCTTCCCCTCTCCCCCTCTTCTCCCTCTCCTTCCTTTACCTATATCTCTTCCTCTCCTCTCTCTTCTCTCTCTCTTTCTCTCCCTCCACCTATCTCTCTCCCTCTCTCCCCACTCTACCTATCTCTCTTCCTTTCTCTCCCTCCCACTCTCTCTCTCCACATCTCTCCCTACCTACCCCCTCCCTTCCTATCCCCATATCTATCTCTCTATCTCTACCTCCATCTCCCTTTCTCTTCCCATATATCTCATCTCTCTCTTTATTTTCCCATATATCTTTATATCTACCTCTTTATCTCTCCCTCTCTCTATCTCCCCCCTCTATATCTCTTTTTTCTCTCTTTGCCTCTCAATATCTATCTCCCTATCTCTATATTTCCTTACCACCCGCCCCTCTACCCTCCGCCCACACCCTCCCCCTCTCTCTCTCTCTCGCAAACATAACATGAGCCTATTGGTAATAGAGCTTGATTATATTCCTAATTTACATGTTTTGTTTTTTTCATGTTTGATCCCTATAAGTGGATGCATAGTTGGTTTGAAGCTATCACTTATACATTCATACCCATGTTTCACAAATTACATCATTTTATAAATGCCCTACCAATTGATCCTCCATATAACACATAAATATATTGAAAAAAAACCCACCGAAATTTTCCCAATTGACCTTCCACATCTCTTCGGCGTACCCATTGCACCCCAGTGTGCAATTGCTAGTTATATTATCAATTATCACTCTCCACTGTACAGCCTAAAATTTATTACGAACCCTTTTTACAGACTGTACTAGCATTTATTTTACTTACATTATCCTAGCAACTACGCACCACCACCGTTCTTTTTTCAGCTAAAAGCTGTGGAGGCCTATTCAAACTCGTCCTTATCTAGACGAGTATTTAATAAGGTTTGCATTAACGAGATCAAAATAAGTCATTAATGACAAATGGCAGAGAACGTATGGTCCAGATTTATATAGTCAACTGAAAGTGACTGAAATAAAGATAATATGAATTGGACTCTGAAATCCACTGAAACAGAATTATTGGGGCTTAGACAACTTTCAAGCAGCATGTGTCCACTATTATAGTGGTAGGTCTGTTATAAAACTCAAGATCCGTTGTTCAACGTTTAGATGGGATGAAATCAGCTATAAATATGACCGTTCTCACCGTTACTTATCACCTTCTTAACAGTAGAGACAGTGCCACCCTCCTTGTGGCGGATATGGATATCCTCGTTATGGCGGTTTCAGTCATGGCGTTTGTGCTGCTTGTTTATACTATGAAGGCCACTCTTTCAATACCAAAGCCCAATCTCCCTCCAGGAAGTTTTGGGTGGCCTCTGGTTGGAGAAATGCCGCAGCTTCTAGCCTCCATATGGGTTAAGGGCTTCTAGAGTTTCCTTGAGGATAGATATAAACGATACGGAAAAACCTTCAAGGTATCTGTGTTTGGTCACTCCGTGGCCATATTGTACAGTGCCGAAGGAAATCGATTTCTCTTCAACGCAGACGTCCAAAACTATTATCCGCATTCCACTAAGAAGCTCTTCGGAAGTTCCATACTAAGCAAGATGGGAGAAGACGGCAGACAAGTCAGAAAGATGCTCATGACGTTCTTAAAGCCGCAAGCCATGCAAAAATTCGTAGGCAAAGCAGATTCCATTGTAAGTGAAGAGCTGAAAAATTACTGGATGGGAAAGCAGCAAGTGGCGGTGTTTCATCTCATCAAGCGCGGTATGTTTGCGGTGGCTTGCAGTCTCTTTGTAAGTATGATCGATGAAGTGCAAAAAAAAGAATTGTATGTCCATTTCAAAAATGTTTTAGAAGGAATTGTGCAGATCCCTTTCGATTTCCCAGGAATGCCGTACCACAAAGGATTGACCGCTAGAAAGCAAATCCACAAAATACTGCAGAAGATAATCGATAGGAGGAGGAAGGATCCGTCAAATGGGTCCGTTTCACCAGAGCAGGATCTCTTGTCCTTCCTTCTCTGCAACACTGATGACCGTGGCCAGATGATGACGGACGAAGAAATCATTGATAACATGATGATGCTTTTAGTGGGCGGCCATGACACCAGTGTTGTCACCCTAACTTTCCTGCTCAGAAATCTGGCTCTCCATCCTCACTGCTACACCCAAGTACTCCAAGGTACAAAACCACATCTGCTTCTTTCTTTGCATTCTTTCTCCCCCGCATATTGTTGTTTAATCCCCATATACGAAACTTCTGCCTCAGAACATCTGCAGATCATCACTGAGATGGAGGGGAGGCAGCAGCTGGAATGGGATGACGTACAGAAGATGAAGTATTCATGGAGAGCGGCACAGGAGACGCTCAGACTGCAACCTCCAGCTGCAGGCTCATTACGGATGTCCTCCGTAGACATCTCTTACGATGGATTCGTCATTCCCAAAGGATGGAAGGTAAGCGCATCAAAAGAACTAAGTCAACAGATTGATTTTTATTTTTATGGGCTAATCATGGCATCAAAAGCTGTTGAATTGCTAGTATTATTTCTTGGCTTGTTAATTCTGTGTAGTGGAGTGCAGCTAAGTTGGGCAGCACTTTCGACACATAAGAAAGCAGAGTATTTCCCTGATCCGGAGAAATTCGATCCAGGGAGGTTCGAAGGGAGTGGACCAGCGCCGTATACATTCGTGCCCTTCGGAGGTGGCCGTCGAATGTGCCCGGGGAATGAATATGCACGGATGATAGTTCTCGTGTTTCTTCACAACATAGTCAAAAATTTCACTTGGGAGTTAGTGGACGCAAACGAGAATATCTCTGCTAATCCGCTTCCTATCCCCGAGCAAGGAATGCCTCTTCGACTGCATCCACGCTCTCAGCACCCTCTAATGTTTAAGCAATGATCCATCGTATTGGAGGTTTACTCGTATTATCTAGAAGTAAGCCAAATGTTGGCGCTTAGATATATTATTAGCCCTCTAGCATTTGCACCGAAAGGTGCAAGGGTTACTCTATTGAAAATTATATGGAAATTATTATATATTTGTGTGTGTGAGAGAGATTATTAATCTGTTAGTATTTGTATCAAAAGGTGTAAGGGTTACTCTATTGAAAATTATATGGAAATTATTATATATTTGTGTGTGGGGGTTAAGTATTTGAAATCTTTGAGACTAAATTATAGTGATCAATATTTAAATCTTTTTATATCAAGTTATTTTATTTATGTTAGAATCTAAATTTTATGATTGAATGTCCTATTCTTTTTAGTTGTTTACACTGTTATAATTTTCTCTTATAATCATTGGGGCATTGTCTACTCTTGTCTTGCATTTGGTAATATTATGGTAACAATTATATACATTGATGACTACAACTAAATTGTAAGTAATAGTGTATGCAAAAGTTTATAAACACGTGATTACAAATTTGTGACTTTGGTATATTTTTCCTTCGTCTTTAAGGTAAATACTTAAATTTATAGTAAACATGGTAGACTTCATTTCTCTTGTCTAAAATAGAATACTTCTCTTCAAGAAATGACAATACTTCTCTCCAACTTTTAACTTTGTAGCTAATAGTTTTTTAATAATGTGTTGAAGATAGACATGCTTTCCAAAATATAAAAAAGCACAATATAAAATATATTATAGAGACACTATATAGTCTGAATTCTATTTATAATTTTGATTCAATAGTGAATATTGATTTTCTTTCATACCAACTAATCAATAGGAAAAGAACACTGACAAAATTGAGAAAACACATATTTCACTAAGTGAAATCTTTATAGGCACCCTCATGTTTTTATCTCAAACCATGAATAATGAATGTTTTGATATAAAACCATAAATAATGTTAATGATTATGATTATATGTTCATTTTTTATTTATTTTAATCTCTATTTTTGTTTCATTTTTCTAAGAAATAGTAATAAAAACTCTTAAATTTTGAGCAAAATTCCAAACATGAAAGGGGTATATTCAATCCAAAGAGCTTGGAGTGCATGTACACTATTTCATAAAGTATTTTTGACAAGGAAATTTATGCAAATTTAACTAGTATTTAAAGAATATATATAATTTAGACACACAAATAAGAATGGCCTAAATATTTAAAATTCGATTCTTTGTTTAAAAAATAAATAAATAAATTAGGTGATTTTTTTTAATAGCAACTTCAAACTATAAGATAAATTTGTGTTTCTATTTTAAATACAAATTTTAAGGGTTAAAATTTTTGTGCTCTTTTTCCTATGAGGCTATTGGTAATGCTCTTGGTTGTTTCCTACAGTTGGACATTGCTTCCAAGAACTTTTCCCACACATATTTTGCTCATATTTTGGTGGAAGTTGATCTATTAAAATATTTACCTGGTGTAGTTGCACTACACCTGTTAATGACTATTCTTGGTATCAAATTATGGATTATGAAGGTATTTATTTTTATTGTAGATGCTATTTTTGCTATTGGAGACTTGGCCTCAACTTTTTTTGTGGCTCTTGTAAGATGTCTTCTTCAACTTGGTGGAAGAATGCTCTTCCTGACCATCTTACAATGTATCCTAAGTGTAACATCTAGAACATGCAGAAGAAAGGATAAAAGCACACACTCAATGTGATCTAAGCTCTAATGCAATCTAAGCTAAATAACATAGAACAAAGGAAAGCTAAAACATGAATAAACTGAACAATCTCACCCAACATCTACGTAATTCCATGTATAACCTCGATTGTCCTTCTCCATTTTTCCATTGTAATATAATTGCCCTCATATTTCTCTTGTGCAAGTATAGCCTATGATAGTGATTTAGAAAAATATCAAAGATTCAAGATAATTGCTCCAAAAGTCATATGATTTCAAGAGAGATTGGAATGATGAAAGACAAATCAATTTATAGAAAATTGATCATTCAAACGAGAGGTCAAGATCGAAAGATCAACAGAAGGTTGAGATCGAAATATTAGACATGCATTATAATAACAGTTAGTAGTGACATGAGTGATAAAAACTAGAAATCGAAATAAAGATTAAATAAATGATTTAATCTTCGAGTTTGTTATTCGAAAACAAAAGAATAGTCTTTGCATGACAAAGATAAAGATGGATTAAAGCAACTCTTTGTTCGAATGCATGCACAAGATTTAATTAATTAAATAGGAATATTTAATTAATATGCATGTACACGCAATTGAGTTAGAACTAGATGACTGAATGATATGACAAAGAGATTACTCGTGAAATCCACTCAAACACTAAATCTAGAGTTAACTGACTGAATTAAATAGATCTTTGAGTCGAATGAGAGTGAATACTTAGATAACTTACAATTATCTAAATATAGTAGAATGCATTAAAATAGAATTTATGAATTAAATAATTCATTTAATTCAAGATTTGATATTTAAAGAATAATTAAATAATAAGATTTATTTAATTAAGTGTTGAAGGGGTTAAATGAATAATTAAATAAATAAAGAATTTATTTAATTATAGTTGACATATGATACAGAGTAAATTAAATAAAAAAATTATTTAATTTGATAAGAAAGATAAGGTAAATTAATTAAATAAATAGATTTATTTAATTAATAAAGAAATGAAGAACTTTAGAGAATAATTAAATAATTGACATTATTTAATCATGACCATGGAAATACGAATTATTAAGAAATTGAAGTCACAAGCTTAGACCAGATTTCGATGTCTACACTAAGGATTCAATTACTAGTTTTTATGGTTTGGAGCCACCCTCGTCCATTCTTGAGACTCC
Organism: Sequoia sempervirens; assembly: GCA_007258455.2. Taxonomy (NCBI): domain Eukaryota; kingdom Viridiplantae; phylum Streptophyta; class Pinopsida; order Cupressales; family Cupressaceae; genus Sequoia; species Sequoia sempervirens. The sequence goes on from VDFB02000008.1 coordinate 335,666,828, forward strand.
TCTTCTTGAACCTAGTGTATCTCCTCTTACTCAATTGGCTAATTATCTTGATTCTCAAAATTGTGTTTCTCCTTTTCTTCTTGATGTTCAAGTTCTTGAAAAAGGTTGTTTTTCTTCTCCACCTTCTTCTTCAATTGGTATTGTTCCATTAGAAGGCATTTAGAGGGGTCTTCCCTCCCCTCTAGTCTTAAGGTTTCAAATTTGGATGAATCTTCTTGGACAATTGTACAAAGGAGGAAGAAAGGTCTTCATAAATTGGATTTTATTTCATAGGCTAAGCATTTAGATGCAAATTTGCTTGGTTCTAGATCAAGCACTAATTTGGCTTGATTTGTTTGATACTTTTCTTTGTGTTTTAGTTGTTTTGTTATTATAATAGAGTTGAGGCCATGTCAAAAACCTCACTTATCTTAATAAATAAAATAGAACCACTTTTCATTTTCATGTGATCTTTGAATTGCATTTTCATCAATGTCTTTCTTCACAACACTGTCAAAAATTTCACGTGGCATTTAGTGGATGCAAAGGAGAATATATTAGCTAATCTAACAAGGAATGCCTCTTTGTCTACTTCCACACTCTTAGCAACCCAATATTTACATAACAATCCATTGTATTACGAGTTCAATCATATTAGCTAGAAATAAGCTCACCAATGTTGACATTCAAGAAGCTTAGATATTATTAGCCCCTATCATGTACAAATTATAGAAATCAATATTTGGAAGATATTTTAATTACTTATTAATAATTATATTTTTAAATGTAGTTTTTAAAATTAATATTTATTGGAGTAAATTAATTAATATTTACTCTAATGCTTAATGCAAATTTAGGAAAAGACCATTTAGTTATGATTACGAGTGTTATTGCATTAATTATGCATTTCAATCAGTCATGTGCTTTATTCTTTGTATTACGCACAAGATAAAGTCACTTAATTAATTCATGCATTATGTTATCTCACTTCTCTCTCAGTCAGAACTCCATCATTTAAGGACACTTGTCAATCGACGTACAAGGTGGATTGCCTCTCAAATACCTATATATCAAGGCATCTTTGTACATTTTTATCATCTATTGAATATCAATTTATTTTTTTGTGCTTACACTTTGTGGAAGTTCATCTTCATTCTCACTGGCTGATCATGGCTGGTTTCATCATGGTATCAGAGCCATTCAAGTGAAACGCTTCCCCTTTTTTTAGCAAATTCAGCACCTAACTACTTCAAGGGTTCATTTTCGGTGTTTTCTTTGCAATTTTTTAGATGCATGTATTGAAATCAATTTTGTACAAAAAGTTGTAAAAAAAAATTTAAAAAAAAAATTAGCAGAGGGCCATTCGACCCTCTGCTCATCTACCTATTTGGGTAAAATTTTGCCCCTGCAGGATGATATTTTTCTGTGGAGGGCTCGATTTGCTCAGGTCTCTCTCTTTGACCCACTCACGTTGAATATTCACCTGCATCGGCTTTTCTATCAGTGTCTGCGAGTAAAGAGGTCGATCCAATTGGAAGAGGCAGGCATCAATCAAACCCATGAAGCATGAGGCGCATGCATTAGGAGGCCGATCTACTATTTGGGGGCGCGATTCACTTGTTTGAAGCTGAAAACATTCATCAGAGGCTGCGCCTGAACCTGCAGTCTACGGTTCACCAAATTGGAAGGCAGATCGAGGAGAGATGCAGCCACGATAGTTGGAAGCTGCGTATCACCTCTATAAGGGCCCAATTCACCTTTCAAAATCACGCCTACGAGGGGTGATTCAATCAAAGACCAGTGAGATCCAAGGCCGACGCATCCACTCTGCTCTGGCCGACGCATCAAGGGCATGATTTGAAGTTGGAGGAGGCGTGATTTGTCTCTAAGGATCATAATTTGCTGTAATTCATGATTTGCATCCATCTGTCATGCGTTTTTCCACCGCTGGCTCTCATTTTTCTATCAAAGGGCAACTTGAGAAAGTCGTTTTTCCTGTTAAACAGGGAGAGGTTGATTCAAAAGGTCAGGGGGGTGCGTCAAAGCATTCAATTTGACTTCTTTGTTGGTCGATCTCTAGATTTGGAGGTCAATAAACCTTTGGGAGGCACATTTCTAAGTTTGGGAGGTGCAATATTGCTTGGTTTGGATGCTGCGTTGGAATCTTGCATGCCCCGTAGTAATTTGAAGGTTCTGTAAAACGGAGGAAGATGTAAACCTTTGTTTCTAGATGTATGTATGTTTTTTTTCCTAAATTTTTTTCATATTCCTGTTTTCTTCCTTGTTAATTCTTTATTTAATTGTACGTGCTTTGCAAGCACCACGTAATAAAGATCTGGAAAAATTTGGAGCTTTGTAAAAATTGAACTTATAAAAAGTTCTATATGGGGGTTTCTACTTAAAGCATCTACTATAGGTTTCTTTCATTTTGTTTCTGAATAAACAAACTTAGAATATAAAAAGTTGCTAATTAACTGTCAAACTCCGAATTGTACCTCCAATCGGTAGCCAAAAATGTTCTTCTATTCTAAATTCCTGACTACATGAGCTTCCATAGTTGCATTCTCATGTGCTTCTAGATATTGAGCATTGGATAAACAATGGCACCATCCCTAACAAAGGGCATCTTTGTAGATCTTCAACAGCTGCATCTTTCTTCTTTAGTTTGAATAAATTGTTAGGAGTCATCACCGTTGTTGGCCCACCATCTTCATCACTTTTGCAACTTATTCTCCATTAGTCTTCACAGGATCTTGGATCAATATCGTCGCTTTCCAACATGTGGACACATGAGCAATTCTCAGAGGCACACATCATTTAGATTTGGATTCTAAAATCACCCATTCTTTTGGTTTGGCTTCTCCAGTAGTGGATCATTTTCTTCCTAAGGGGAGAAATGTTGTTTGCAGGAAGATCATATTTTGTCTTCAGGGATTTATCATTGGCATGGGATCTCTTTCATTATGGGGGGATTCATATCTTCATTTTATTTTCCTTCATCAGTTTATTGCTTCTCTTCAGTTGTCATTCAAGGGGTGTTGGAGTAAATTAATTAATATTTACTCAATTTCTTAATGCAAACTTAGGAAAAGATCATCTAATTCTGATTGTGAGTGTTATTGCATTAACTATGCATTTCAATCAGTCATGTGCTTTATTATTTGTGTTGCACACAAGATAAAGTCACTTAACTGATTCATGCATTTTGTTATCTCACTCCTCTCTCAGTCAAAACTCTATTATTCAGAAGCACTTGTCAATCCACGTACAAGGTGGATTGCCTCTCACATGTCTATATAACAAGGCATCTTTGTACGTTTTTATCATCTCTTGAATATCAATTTAGCTTTTTTGTGCTTACGCTTTATGGAAGTTCATCTTCATTTTCACTTGCTAATCATGGCTAATTTCATCAATATTTAGATTTATTTTTCAAATATTAATTTTTTCATAAAGAATGGTAAAAATTTCATTAATTATTTGTAATTTTATTTTTATAAAATTAGACAAATGTCAAAATTATTTTTTATTTTTTTATATTTGGAGGAATTGATAGCCCAATGACCTAGATCAGCTTAGCCTAAACACCATTCACATGAACACAAAGATCAACAAGGTGAGCCACTATAACCTTCAGGCCTCCATAGGGTCCCACCCCATTTTAGTCGAGTTAACGAGGTTTGAACTTGAGTGGGCTTAATACCACACACTTAGAGCAGGTAGCCACACCACTCAAGCTAAACCTTGAGGGTGACAAATTTCAAATTATTTATCATCATTTAATTTTTATTTTTTAAATTAATATTAAATATTATGTTAAATATTGATATCCTTATTGCGTTGAGAGGTGTAACTAGAATGGAAACAAGGGGTGGAGTGTAAAGGTGTGAGCATGTTAATAAAAACTAAAATGTAGCAAACAAATTCTTTGAAAAAATAAAAATATAAAATAACTCACATAAATAAAATAAATCTTCAAATAAAAGTCCAAACAATATAAATGAACTAAAATAATTTTTAAATACTTCTAAGAAATAAAATAACTCTCTTAAGTAAATTAAAAAACTCTCTTGAATAAATAAAATAACTCTTTTAAGTAAATAAAATAAATTATTACAAAGTAAAATCATTTTAAAATAAAATAAAATAACTCTTCAATAAATATAATAACTTAAAACTAATATCTATTGAATTTTTTTAGATAGATGTATTTAAGATATCTATATTAGTTAATTATAAATAATTTATATATTATATTAATATTTATTAAATCTATAGTTTAATATTTAAAAGTTATGCCAAAAAATATTTATTAGAAGTTAATTTTAATTTTAATTGAAATAAAACTCATATGAAATGTTGTCAACACCATTTATTAATCATATATATTATCATTATTATACTAATGACTATTTTGAATTAATTTTATATTTCATAATACTTTTAATATAACTTAATATTAGTATGTGCATATATACACATGCATTTGCATATAATTTTAAGTAACTAGTATAGATTTCTTATCTACAAATTGGAGTCATTTTATTTATTAAAAGTTATTTCATTTTACTTTAGAAATACTTTATTTACTATAGAACTATTGTATTTACTACATATATGTACATGGGCACATAAATTTTATTGTATCTATATTGTTTACTTTATTTTTTGGTAATGAATTTTTTTTACTTATGAATGTAACTTTTAATTTTACTTTTGAGAAAAACATCATTCATTATTTTGATAAAAATAAAATAAAAAATATTTTATTTGCATGTATTTCTTTTATATTTATATTTTTAAAATTTATTATTATTTAATATTTTAAATATTATTTTAAAAGGGATTATTTTTTGTTTACCAATTTCTTTTTCAAAAAATTTAATGATAATTTTGAATTATGAAATAGTAAATTTAATTTATTTTAATTTATTTTTTATAGTTTGTTACTACTTTCATTTTTAAATAATAAATGATATTTATGTGTTTATCTAAAATTATGGTTTAGATTAAAAATTTTATTTGTGTTTCTTTTATATTTTAATTTGGTTAATTATTTAAGATCTATATTTTACTCTATATTTATCAATTTTTCAATTGGGTAAATGCAAGAACATGAATCCACGAAATGTGGAAGTTTTTTCCTTAGAAAAAAAAAAATTCAAAATCGGTTTCAACAAAATGGGATCATGTGTTTTTTTGAAATGGGATCTCGGATCCTATTTTAAAATAACATAAAAATATATTTTTTATGATTTTAAGAAACAAGATCCTATTTTTTAAAATTAAAAAAAAAATTATTGTTTTATGAAATGAGATCTTGTTTTAGAATTGAATGCCATTTTTCTAAATTTATTTTTTTGGTTGAATTTTTTCTTTGTTTCTTAATTCGAAAAAGACTTGGGGACCTAAACCTAAGATTTGGATCTGATTTGACCTGCAAGTTGAAGGTCCTAACAATGTCACAAGAAAATAGTGACTTTGGACATATGTTTGAATACTTTTTTGCAGAATTTTTTTTTACAAAATTAAAACCCATTATAGATGACAGTGTAATTTTTTCTATTTTTCAATTTTTTTTTATGAAACAAGTCCATAAACTTGAATTATCAGGGTTTCTTAGTATTTGAATAACTTTTTATTAATAAGAATTTCTTGAAAAATAAATTATATAAAAGCTTACCGCAGACAATTCTTTTCAATTTTTAAAAAATCAAAAATTATAAGTTTAGGTCATCTTATGCATGATGTACACAATGATATTTCAAAACACCAAATATGGCCAATAAAAATTAACAAAAAAATATTAAATAAAAAAATACAAAAAAAATTGGAAAGCATGCTTTAGTGACTTACAAATCTTTTTCCCAAAAGGATTTAGAAAAATATGATTATTTAGATCAAAATATGGATGATGTACATGTGAATGGTATGGTAAAAAAAGTGACTTTTAAACAATAGTTTTTAGAAATTCCTATTGAAAATCAATTTGCATCATCTAGGTATTGAAATAAATTAAATATTTGAAAACTAGACTCAAAATTCCATCTCTAAGTGCTTCGAATTTTAAGGTCAAATGTGTCGAATTCTGAAAATCAAGGAAAACACTTCCACTAAATGGCCAAAAATTGGACTTAACTTCTTGCCAGCACCTAATTATAGTTTAAAAATCATTTTTTATCCCAAATTAACAAATCAAAGTCATGAGTGTGTTAACAAAAACTCTTAGTTGTACCATAGAAAAAGTCTCTTTTGCTTGATTTGGGAATAATTAATGATAAATTGCACTTAATGAGGCCTTGATTTAGTGTTGTGAGGTGTTTTACACATCCACACTAGGTCTTGGGCCCTTGCAAATTGAATAAAATGCATTTATCGATGTCTTATAAAGGTGTTGTAAAATGTTGTAAATGACTTTCACACCTTTCTTGACTTTTATTAAGCATTTGAGTCTAATGGTCCTTTTCCCCCTCCACTTTTGAATTAAATATTATTTTAATTCAAAAGCTAGCTTTTCCCTCTTCTATAATTAAATACTTGTTTCAATTATTTAATTATTCATTATCCTTTTCTCTCTATAATTAAATAAATGTTATATTTATTTAATTATTTATCCTTTCTTTATCTCCACAATTAAATTAATTATCCCTTCCCTCTCCATTAAATAGTTGTTTCTAATTATTTATTGTTTAACACTTCACCTTTCCTCTATAATTAAATAATTATTTTTAATTATTTAATGATCTAATTATTTAATCCCACCTTTATTTTGAAATAAATAAAATTAATATTTTATTTATTCCTTCTATGTTGGCCACCTAAATTAAATAATCTTATTATTTAATTTCTCTTACCACCTCTTTTTTTGTGCCAATCTTATCTCCCACCTCAAGTCTTTATCTATCCATGTCTTTTTTCTCTTAATTAACCTCCACCCTTGATTAATTTATTTTCTAATTTAATCTTGGTCCTTGATCGTGATCCTTGTTCTTAAATATTATCTATAAAAGGATACCTTTTCTCTCTAGTTCATTATATTCATTCAGTATGCATTCATCATTCATCATCCATCTCAAATCAAGCAAGCTAGGGTTTTAGCATTTTAAGACAACAAGATAGTCTTGTAAGGCATTCAAGAGTAAGAATCTTCATCTATTGTAGTAGCAATTCAAGATCCTTCATCATGGAAAGTTTCTAATTGCATCATTTCATATTTCATGTTTCATTATCTTATTTCATCATTTTGGTTTAATTACTCAAACAAGCCGGTTTGACCAAGGCAAACCCCCAATCCCTAACAATCAACATTTTCTCTCTCTTCCTTTGTGTGTTTATAGATCTAGGTGCTTGAATGGCTTGGACATGATTGAAGAATATGTTTCAACACACAAAGTCACCAACAGTGCTAAAAATTAGGGTTTCAGATCCGAACACCTAGAGGTGCAGATTGAGCAAACTTAAAGCTTTAGATTCCTTTTTTGAGTTTTCAGAAAATCCATAATGGACTAATTCATCTAGAGTGGTAAATGAGTCCCACTGTACCTATTTTCTATAGATTTTTTAGATTTGGATACCCATTTGGCTAAAACGGGTCCCGATGCAGTTTTTCAAAACTGGTACTAATTCACCCAAGATGGCGAATGAGCCCCACCAAGCCTAGAAATTAGCATTTTTAGAATTTCAAAGTCATTTCCAATGCTCATCAAGTTTACAAGTGCACACATTCAGTTTTACAATTTTCTATTTTGTTTTACTTACATTTCTATTCATCTCTCTAGGTCTTTCTCCATACAACACTATGTTTTCAAACATCTCATATTTCTTAGGTTTGGTATAAATAATCTATCTATCTCTTTAGTTTATTGCATTTAGATCATTACATTTAGTCATATTTTCATTTTACTTGCATTAGTTTTAGTGAACCACCTAGATATTTGGGTATATCTCTCTCCCTTAGGTGAAAAACCCTAATAGAGTAAGAGAGTCATAGCACCTTTTACATTCCCAAACATTCATGGTTCATTTTGGTGAACCCACCTTTAGAATACTTTTCTTTTTTTATTTGGAGTCTTTCATCATAGATCTAGCTTGCCTTGACCTTGCATTAGGGTTTGCATGGATTAATTTGTGTGCTAGGTTTCCAATTTTGCATTCATGAAAAGTGCATTTAGGTTGCATTTTTGGCATCTAAAATTTTCTAAAATTTTGCATTTTCATCTTAGTTTTGCATCTTACAACACCAAAAACATAAAAAAATTACTCAAAAAATTCTAAAAAATTCCCTACTAGGACTCATTCACCACCTTGGGCGAATTAGTCCCTTTTCACACATGAAACTGCCTTTTATAGAGCTGAAAACCCTATTTTTATTCTTCTATTTACTGCCATTAGTTATCTGTATCAGTTGGCTGAGTTTTTGTATCATGCATTTCATTAGATATAGCTTAAAATAACTCATTTCATGTATTGCTTAATTCAAAATTTGTATTCACAACATTTTATTTTCAGATTATTGCATAGTGTAATCAATAAATTACCTTGTTTGAAATTTGAAAAGTTGCATTTCATCTTATGTCTTTACATTACATTTTAATTTTGCATAGCTACTATTACTTTTAAATCATTATAAATAAGCATTTTTTACATTAATGGCAATCATGTATAGCATTATAGTTTTTCAATTTTCATTTTCAACATTAGTTCCTAGTTCATTTAGATCAAATTCATTAGAAAATGAAAACAAAAAACAAAAAACATCAAATGACCCAATTCAAAAGATGATTCAATTTAGACAAAGATGCATAACATCTAATTCCTTTAGTAGTGATGACTTATACATGTTATATGAAGCCCTTAAAGACTTCATATCTCCTAGATCATCCACTAAAGGTATGACACAAGAGGATGCAAGCATCGATACTCGTGATAATAAAACTTGTTCTTCTCCCGATATCTCTCCCATTGGTAATGAAGGTATCTTAATAAGAGAAGGAAAAATCATTGAATATCATGAAATTATTGCTTGTCTTCCTCCTCCTCCTCCCCATTGGAAAGACAAAACTAAGATCATGGCCACTACTCCCAACACCTCCCCTAATTGTGACAATGCTTTAGTGAATAAGGATACAATCATGAATGATCATGAGAAACACATTTGTGTGGAGGATATGATTGAGAGCTATGAAAATACTACCTCTCCCACTCAAGAATACATTCTAGGACATCAGGATGTACGTGTAGATAACCATGACAATCAAACCTTTTCTTCTCCTAATATCTTTTGTAGACATTAAGAAGATAGTTTAGTGTTAGAAGATATCCTTATTGAGACTCATGAAAATCTTATTCCTCCCTTTCCTAATACCCCTACCATTTGGGATTACTTATTTGAACAACAAAGTGCAATCATTGGTAACCATGAAACTCCTAGTCATCCTTCCAATCTCTTTCCTAACTATGAGAGTTTCTTAGCGCAAGAGAATAACAATGTTGACACACTCCTCAATTCCACACCCTCTAATTTATCGCTTCTATTTGTGAGAATGAATTGATAGAAGAATTTTAAAGCATAAACAATCATGATAATCATAGTTCCTCTTCTCACAATATCTCTTCTACATGTGATAGAGATATTTTGGTTCTAGAAGATACACCCACTAAGAATCATGACAATGTTGAAAGCTCCTCTTCTATAACTTCTCCTACTTTGGAACATATTATGGCACAAGAGAATGAAATCATAAACAAATCTCTTAATGTCCCTCTCCATATTCTACATTCATCTTCTAACTCCTCCCCTATTTGTGAGAATTTTTTTATGAGCAATCATGAAAATCACATTATTTGTGAGGAGGATATGTTGGCATTAGATGATCAAACCTTTAAAACCTATGACAATTCTTCTTATTTTTCTTCCCCTATTTTGGAAGACATTATTTGAAAAAGGGATGTAATCATAGATAATCATACGTATTCTTCTCCTAATTTCTCTCCTACTTGTGAAGAAGATATTTTGGGATTAGATGAACTATTCATTGTAAGTCATGAGAATATCCTTGCTCCCTTTCCCAATGTTTCCACCATCCAAGAATACATAATTGAGCAAAAAGAACCAATCATTGAAAAAAAAGATGTGTTTTTTTTTCTTTTCTTGATGTCTCCTCTCCTTTTGGTGAAGTTACTCTACAAAACCTATTAATGTAATTTGATCCACATCTTTTTTTCTTCTTTCCTAAAAAATCTCCTAATAGGGGAGGTATCATGGTGCAAGAAAACCTCAACACTCTCATGTGCAAACCAAAAATCAACCTCACCTTGAAGTACCCTGAATTGCTTGATATGGATTTGCCACCATCATGGGAATGCTTTGACAATCATGAAGCCTTGATTTCAATCTTAGGAATTTCTGATAAGTCACCCTCTCCTACTCAAAGCAACAAGGTTACATATGCTATGATTAGTACCAAGAAAAATGATATAGAAAGACAAAAGCACATTGAAGAAGCCAAAAAGTTATTGGAAGAAGCTTCAAAAAATTTTGATTTCATTTCTACATCCATAGGGGAATACATGATCATCACAAAAGAATCTAAATAGGGAAGAGAAAAGGAGTTAATGTCAAAAACATCCACTTCAACCACCTATAAAGAAAAGACAACATCCAAGACAAACTTTGAGCTAATTGAACAACTACCAAATCCAGAACAAGTGACAAAACTTTTTGGATGACAACTTGAGAAAGGATGTGATGCTATAGAACAAGGTATCCATGTCCCTATACAACCTAATGATATTGGTTATTGTCCTTCAAAACAAAAACCTTCATCCAATTTCCACACTATCACAAACAATTCTTTCAAAAAACCTTTAACCTTGGTACATCCTAAACTGATAGACATTTCATTAAATATATATCAATCAGAAACTTTTTTTAAGTTTATCAACATAAATAACATTAGTTGTTGCTCCTTGACATATAATAGTTGTAGGATCATAGTATACTCACTATTGCAAGGAGCAGAATATCATCATCCCTTCCCAGCTCAACCTTGTCCTACACTAAGTGGGGGCAAGGGGTTAAGTAGCCTTGTCCTCATATGTCACTTGTTGTCTCTTTTGACTAGTCATTAAACTTTCATGAACATATAAGATCAAGCTTGGGATGTGGACAACATGCCTTAGGTTGAATCGCATGTGACATACTCATTCATGATGTAGCTCAATTTGGAAACATATTACTTGGCATAGGGCTTTCCAAGTTGGCTCTCATGTCTTCTTTCATTTATCATTGACTACTTTTAAGTAATTGGGTAAACCCGCAAAAAGTGGTTTACAATTTGAATGAGGAAAAAAACTTGTAAAAAATGGCCCCATGCCAAAAAATTCATTTTGGGGGTTTGAATGAACTCATTGGTTCAAACAAACCAAAAAAGGGCTCGCTTGAACTAGGGTTTGAGCGAACCCATTTAATGCATGCACAAACAAAAAACAAATGAAAACTCCTTTTGGGAAGGGGGTTCACTAGAACCCCTAGTTCTAGCGAGCCCCCCTTTTCCCTAATTTTTTACCTTGTTCACAAAAAAGCCTAAATTTTTACGCTTCAAAGCTTGGGTTGAGGATGAAAATGGTGGAATCTTCACAAACCCAACTAGAATCAGGTATTCCTTGGAACGAGCTATCCAAAAAATATGTTTTTAATATGTTTTGGTTTTATTATGTATTTATATTTTTTAGTCTTATTAAACATAGGTTTTTCATCAAAAATGAAGGTCTTTGTTTTGCACATGAGGAAAAATAGTAGATTATCAAAATATATATATATATAAATATGATTGCACCAGATATTGAAGTCCTTGATCCAACAAAAAAAATTGAATTTCGATACATACAAAAAAATTTATGCATTATACAATTGCGTTATGTCTGAATTGTAATTGGTTTAACTTTGAAACTTGATTAAAGAAAAAATATTCAATAAAAAACTATCTAACAAAGTGGAAGCACTAGATATCAAAGTTACAAATCTAAATTTGAAAGAATTAGAATTTTATCCTTCATGGAAAAAGAGTTATAAGTTATACGGTGTGTGTCACTTTTTAAAATTATTATTTTCTAAAAAAAACCAATTTTCATAGGAGATGGAAAAAGAAGTGCAATATGATTCCAAAAATTTTGAAAAAATATTTTTAGAATCTACAGAAAAAATGTGATGAGACTCTAGTTTGCATCATCTTGAAATTCCTCACGATTTATCCACTATAGGTGCCCGAATGTGAAGATTTAGTTAAAAATAATAATTTTAGTGTCCAATTTGGCCAAAAATTGTGAACCACTATTATGGGATCACCCAATTGCTCACAGTAATGGTGTGGAAACTGCTTTGAAGTGGGGACACACAAAAAAAATCTTTGTGCAAATTTCATGGTGTGATTTTCTTTTCCTTGTGATGTGTCCTCTTCTTGATGGTGTCATTAGGTTTGATGCCTTCCAAGATTGTACAATCAACTAAAGTGGCCTAATGTGAATGAGGCATCCCATGGATAACAATCTGACACCTTCACTTGGCCTCTATTAGAGACATTAGGCATAATTCTCCCTAAGAGGAAGAACTTACATGAACAAAGCAAAGTCCCCTTTAGCAAAATTATTTACATATTCAAAAACATTTACCAAAAGCATTACATTGTTGTGCCTTATCAATGTTATCAGGAGCATAACTTTGGTATGGTTAGTATAATGGGAAGCCAATACGCTGGCACAACTTTCTCATCATATGGTAGGAAGCCAACATACTGCCATGACTTTCTCACTAAACCACTTCTTTGGAGCAACTCACCCCATGGACGACTTGATGTTCTATGGCCCCAGAGTGAGTGGATCTTTGATCCACCTCATTGTTCTTTCCTTTAGCTCTTGTCATTGCATGATCATGTATCTTGTTTTGCTGCATATTATAGACCTTGTACATGTCCATTTGCACTTTTGTTGGTTTGACTTAGGATCTTGGATCTTGGGGGCTTGACTACTTCCTTGATCTTTGTCATCCTTTGTCATCAACATTGGTAGAATTGGACCCTTCTTGAATGTCTACTTAAGTGTGAGTTTGAAGCAAGTTCATATTCTCACTAAAGTGGGGGCTAAATGTACCATAGAAAAAAGGTATATTTTGCTTGATTTGGGAATAATTAATGATAAACTGGACTTAATGAGGCCTTGATTTAGTTTTGTGAGGTGTTTTACACATCCACACTAGGTCTTGGGCCCTTGCAAATTAAATAAAATGCATTTATCGATGTCTTATAAAGGTGTTGTAAAGTGTTGTAAATGACTTTCACACCTTTCTTGAATAATATTTCTTAGGTTCGGTATAAATAATCTATCTATATCTTTAGTTTATTGCATTTAGATCATTACATTTAGGAATATTTTCATTGTACTTGCATTAGTTTGAGTGAACCACCCAGATTTTTGGGTCTATCTCTCTCCTTTAGGTGAAAAACCCTAATAGAGTAAGAGAGTCATAGGACCTTTTACATTCCCAAAAATTTATGGTTCATTAACTTATAATTTAAATTTCAAAAATGGATAACTATTGGTGATGAAGCTTATTTTGAAAATATTATGTTTATTATTAAATATGAATATTTTGACATGTAAATGGTTTTGAAATTTAAGATAAAAGGTAATAGTTTTTGTTAACACACTCACACTATTTTATTTCACCCCTTGTTGTCAACATTAATTATATAATATATTTTATTGTTAATGTGGATATGCAATATCTAATATAAATTTAGATAATTTAAATTATCACACACATGAATTTTAAGTAGCATAACATTTGATTGTTATTATGCATATGCAATATTTAATACAAATTTGGATAATTAAAAAAAAATATCAGAAAATATTTTAATTTAATCATGAAATAATCTAATTCAAAAATAAAAATCTTAATAAATGTATAGCTTAATCAAACTACCTACACATAATTTAGTTGTACATTAAAATATAAACAACATATATTTAAAAAATAACATACTTGTCTTAGATAAATTTATGTAAAATATGCTAAGAGATATCCTTCTTGAAGTTCCTATTCCATTTATATATCAAAAATTCATTAAAAAGTGGGCTCCTTAATAAGGATATCTCTTAAGAGTATCTTGCATAGATTTAACTAAGATGGTTATGTTATTAGCATATGCAGTTGTAAAATGTAAGATGTTAATTTAGTATCCAACACTATTTTCAAATAATAAATGCTTATACATTTAGACTAATAAATTTATACTATTTTAAGATAAGTAAAATTTTATTTATGCTTTCCAAGCATCTTGAAATAAATCTACATCTTAATTATATGTTATTAAATTAATCCTTTGGCAAGTCTTTTTTCTACAAATGGTTGTTAGTACACTTGTAAAAAATCATTGTACCTACTCATATGAATGGGGCCACCAATTACAATATAAGTAATGAAGCATAAAAATATATAAGAGAATAGAATATTGTAGACACTAAAAATTAAATTATTAAACAAAAATTGAAAAGCACTCTTCTAGATCTATAAAAGGGTATTTTTTAATTCTTTTTAGATGTTATTTACATGAGTATCTAGAAGTTGTGAGAATATTAATTTTTAAAATATTTTTTTATAAATTGACACGAAAGTGATTCTACATGTATATCTATTGGACACACAAAACTAGAAAAGGTGTGGAGAAATCTAGTTTAGTTAGATTGAATCCAACTATAACATATTTTTTACTAAAATTGACTTTCAATTAAAAATGATAAAATTCAATTATGTTGATAAATTGACTTAAAGTAGAACACAAATTTAAATGTTATTCCAACTAATAATAACTAAATAACAACCCCTAAATTATTAAAATAAATGTAAGCCGTAAATCTAATATTTTCTTGTTTATCATAAAATATAATATACATATATACACAATCAATATCTATTGTGTGTGTATATATATCTAAAGGTTTTAATAAATATTATATTTTTGAACTCAAATATATTTGATATTTTATTTAAGTTTTCAATAAATACATTTAATAATTATATAATAATTCATATGTTTAATTTGACTATGCTACTATATTCCACACACAAATATTAGATTGCAAATGATTACAATGCTGGAGAATATATCTTTGATGTATTTTTAATTTATTTTTATATTTAATTTAAGGTGATGTGTTAATGTATTTATATAGTTTAAAATAAATAAAAAACATATATTTGGGTCTCTTTATGTAGGTTGGCATACATCCCCAAGTCTAACTATTGAGTGTCTAGTCTATGGATTTAGACATGTAGGTTCTTGAACCAACAAATGGTATTGTTCCTACGAAATATTTGAATTCATTTCAAACTTATTTTTTGTATTTTTATTAGTATGAATCTACTAGTGAACAAAACCAACCTTATTTCCACTATTGGAGACTAGTGTATCTTTAAGGTTTTATCTTCAAATTTTGAAGTGTTGACTCCATTGTTATGTTTTAGAATATCCTATTGCAATGAGTTTTTCTTTGTAAAATTTTGGTATTGTAACATCTTAGATCACTTTGGAGTACTAGAAGGTATATGAGACATTAAACTTGAATAAAATTTCTAATTTTCCTAACCTTATACCTAGCAAGGTCAAAAAAGTTTCAAATTTATATGGAAGAGGTGTTGAATCTGGTCACAAACATCTTTAGTCTTTATTAATCTAACATATTTAAGTGTGAAGAGAGTGATGATGATTTTGTTGATTCTAAAAATTTAATGCTCTGCAACTCTAGAGAATGCACACTAGACCTAAGCCCAAGGATGTACATTGACATAGGTACAAGGGGCAAGTGACATGATCAAGCTCAATAAGTAGCAATGATCAACTTAATAAGAGTGGGAAACTCCTCTCCAATTCATGATAATTAAATTTTTTGGCCTCTTTCATGGTTTGGAATATATGTATAGTGTCAAAAATTATCACCCTTAATAATTTCACACTAGTTTTTTCTCCCCCCTATGTCCTTGTACCTAATTATGTATTAATTTCTCATTTTTATAAGCATTCATGGAAAATCAAACATGGGAAATCAAACTATTCATTTAATATTTTTACCCCAACACTATTAGATCCAAAAAAAAGGTAGATCTAGATTAGGGAATATTGCACCCTATACCACCTAATTTGGCTCCAAATTCAAATATGTTGGTGTCGATAATTTATTATTTTAATTTCCAATTTCAATTGTTGACTACCGGTATTTAATTTTCATGAAATTAGAAGAATTTCATATTGTTGGAAATGGCTATGGCTGCCAAGATATTGAGGCCAAATGAAAAACAAAAGAGAGAGAATATAAATATGCAAATATGATTCAATTGATATGAAAAATGTGTTAGAAACCCCTTGGTTATATAGCCAAGGTTAGATACAAGATGTCATAAGATTGTGACAAGTGTCTTAATCATATGACATGATACAACTTATCACAACTACCTAGGTTCACATGTGTTACAAGTCAAAAGATGAGATAACAACTAATGAAAACTAACACCTTATAGAAAGATTACTTCTTAGGACCTAAGTAAACTTAGCATGTAAATAAGTCCCCTCATAATGAATTAACTAGGTACAAGACTTTATTTACACCAACACCCCCCTTTAAGTGCAACTTAGGGAGTAGCAGATTATTATGCAAATGACACAAAGATGCAAGGATGGGTCCTAACTACTAGGCCATGTTAGGTACCCATGTACATATGAAAAACAAATCTCTTGCAAACAGAGAAAAGGAGAAAACCCAATGGGACAAAATTCCTCCCCAAAAGAGAGATAAAATACAATAAAAAATGCTCTCAATGATGCATGAGAAGGAAAAAACCCCATGTGAGGGAAAAAGGCCCCCCATAAGAGAGAAGTAGAAGAGAGACAAGGAAGCCCCCCCCCCTCAATTTTGAGTCTCCTGCAATGATGGTAGAAGCTCGACATTGAATGTTGAAGATGATCCAATCTCATCAAACAACATTCCTCCCCTTAGGAAGAAACAAAACCAATATAGTATGCAAGATGTCAGGAAGATGATGTTGGATGTTGTGGATGTGTTGCTGATATGTGGTTGTGATTGATGTCAACACTATTATAATTTGGTGTATTGAAAGTTGTATATGTCGAGGATATTGAGAAAATTGTTAAGAGAAGTGTTCTCGGTTCCCAGTGAAAATGTGTAAGTCATGAAAGTGTCTTGTTCTGCATGTTGAAGATTAGTTCTTGTGGATTAAAGGTTTTTATGCTAAGTGTATCTAGTTCATCCACTAGAAGTTTCAGAGGTCCGCATGAAGATTTGATCATGTTGTGAATAATTATGTTCTGATAGTATTTTGTGGGGTCTGTTAGTGTTCCTGATTAAAGTTTATGTGTCTCTGTTGTTTCGGATGTTTCTCTGTTAGTTTCTATTTTTTTTTCATGCTTCTAAATCATTCTCTATCTTTGTGGTATGTCTAGATTGATTAGTGTTCTCGTGGTCAAATATTTTTCTCTATATGTTCAGTTTCACATGTTCTTGGCTGACATGATGGTTGTAGTGTGTTGTGGATCTTCAAGGTGAAATTAATTGAATCCTTTTTGTGTTGGAGTTGTTAATTTGGGTCTCCACTATGTTGTGGCTGACCTTGGTGGATTCGCATTGCAAATTTATTTGTAAATTTGGGCTGACATTGAAAATATGTTTTATATTTTGTGGCTGACTAAGTTGTTGATGAAATATCATGTTGCAGATATATAAGAGTGATTGTTTCATTAGTGTAATTTATGGAAAAGAAGCTCAGAGTGCTTTGTGTGCTCCTATTTGTGTATGTACAAATATCATGTTCAATTGTAGAGTAGAGTGTGAAGAAGGTTGAGCAAAGTGTAAAGAAGTTTGAGCAAAGAGTGAAGGAGGTTTTATGTGCTTAACTAGAACTATAATTAGGTTTGTGTAGAAACTATTTTCTCAATTCACAATTTGGATGGTTTTAATCCAAATCTTTGGACAATGGGTCCTCTTTTGTAATTGAGCAGTGAGCTCTAGGAAATGTGCCTGAATGCATGTGCATTCTCATTATTCATATACTTTTAATAGGGTACAATATTGTGGACTAACCTCCACCATATTTTTTCCCCTAACAGGGTTTCCACGTAAAAATCTTGGTGTTCTATGTGTTTATGATGTGTTGATTGTTCATGGTTTATTATTCATTCATTAGATTTAAGATTAAGTTAAGTAAAGATTGAAAAGTTCTAAATATTTTGTGACAACTAATTCACCCCCCTCTCAGTTTTCTATCCTTGTTTTTCCAACAATTGGTATCAGAGTAGGTTCCTCCAAAGAATTTTAAAAGCTTGAGGTGATCCAAGATGGCATCATACAAGAAGGATAGTCCTATATTTGATGGAACAAACTACTCATTATGGAAAGCTAGGATGGAATGTCATTTGAAGTGTATTGGTGAACCTTTCTGGAAAATTATAAAGAATTGATATGTTATTCCTCAGAATGGTCCTTCCATTGTTGATGAGGTTAAAGAGGTTGAGAATAATGTTAGGGCTATGGAAGCTTTGCTAAGTGCTCTAATAGATTTAGAAATGACAAATGTGCTAGGTTTGAAGATAGCTCATGAGATGTGTATGAAGATAGAAACTCTGTATGAAGGAGATGCACATGTGAAGATGGATAAGCTATAGAGTTTGAAAGGCAAGTATAAAAATCTGAAGATGGGTGAAGATGAAAATATTTCTTCTTTCATGCAAAGAGTGAAAGAACTAGTGATGGGCATCAAATGTGTTGATGGTATCCTGGAAGAGGAAGAAATTGTGGCTAAGGTACTTAGATCATTGCCTTCCTCCTACAAAGAAAAGGCTCATGCTATTGAAGAAACTAGATCATTGATGAATGTGACAAGGGATACATTGATTGGAAAACTTGTTGCATTTGAGTTTAGTGAATTTGGTGATTTTGTTCTTAAGACTGAAACTACATTTAAGGCTACTGTATCTAGAAGAAACAACAAAAGATATGATCTGGGAGAGAGTTCTAGAAATACATTCAGTATGAGGAAGAAATGAAACAACTTGAAGATGAAGAAAGAGAACTAGAAGAATTGGAAGCACTAATTATGAAGAAAGAAGGTAGAGGACAAGGTAAGTATAAAGGAAAGCTACCTATCAAATGCTTTTCTTGCAGTAAAATAGGTCATTTGCCATCAAGGTGTCCTGAAAGAGTCCCTAGATCTAATCCTTACAAATCTAGATTCCAAAAGAAATGCTACTTTGATGAAGGAGTGACTAATGATGAGTATGATAAAGATAATGAAAATGAAGATGGTTGGGTCTTCACTATCAAGGAAAATAGTCTTGTGGTTGTTGAATCTGCTACAGTTGAGAAAGCTCTTGTAGCTTGAATTGGAGAAAGGATGAGTGGCTCATTGATAGTGGATGCTCACATCATATGACTAGTGACAAAATCAAATTTGTAAGTCTAGAGAAGTATGACGATGGGGTTCTGAGATTTGGAGATAACAATGCTTGTGTGATTTGTGGCAGAGGATTTATTTGTCTTGGTCGTAAGCATAACACTAATGATGTTATTTATGTTGAAGGCTTGAAGCACAACCTATTGAGTGTTGGATAGATGGTGGATAAGGTTTATGATCTTCAGTTCAAAGATGCAGGATATTTGGAAATTCTAGAAATCTAATTGCTTCAGGTAAACAGACAAAAGGTAACATTTTTCACTTGAATGCTGCTAGTGAAAGTTGTTTAATTGCTCAAGTATATGAAAGTTGGATATGGAATAGAAGATTTTGTCGTGTGAATTTTGATAACATTTTCAAAATAATTTCCACTTAAGCAGTAAGAGATCTATCTAAGCTAGTGAAGCCTGCTAGCACAATTTGCAAGGAGTGTCAGATGGGAAAATAGACTAGAGCTTCCTTTTAGAGCAAACAACATAATTCAAATGGATTACTAGAGTTGATACATACTGATCTATGTGGTCCCTTTAGAGTTAGAATTCTCCATGGTGAAAGGTACTTTATGTTGATTATTGATGATTACTCTAGAATGATATGGGTTGCTTTCTTAAGAGAAAAATGTGAAGCATTAGAGAAGTTCAAAAGTTTCAAAGCTATGGTAGAGAATGAGAAAGGTATAAAAATTAAATTCTTAAGGTCAAAAAGAGGTGGTGAGTTCACCTCAAGGGATTTTAATTCTTTCTATGAAGAGCATGGATTCAGAAAATAGTTATCTGCTCCTGGAACCCCTCAACAGAATGGAGTTGCAGAGAGGAAGAAAAAAATAGTTTTGGATGTTGCTAGAACAATGATGATTGAATGAAATTTTCCTCACATTTATTGGAGTGAAGTTGTAAGCACTACTATGTACACCTCGAACCAGGTAAATGTAAATGGTAATTCTGGTAAGACTCCTTTTGAACTATGGTTTGGTTATATGCCTACTGTTAAATATTTCAAGATCTTTGGAAGAAAATGCTACATCAAGAGAGACGATGATATATGAAAGTTTGATGCAAGAAGCAATGAAGTAATATTTCTAGGTTACTCTACTAGAAGCAAGGCCTACCGGTGTTATAATAGAAGACTGAGAAAAATGGTTGAGAGTGTAAATGTCAAAGTTGACGAGGACTCTGCTAAATCATCTAGATATTGTTGATATGATTCAGATGAAGATAGTACAAAAAAAGGAAAGAATGTTCATACATAGATTCAACTTCAAATTGCGCCATATGTTCCATATGTCCCATGTGTTCTAGTGAATCAAGGTAGTTAGGAAGCAGAGGCAAGTGCAAGTGCAGAAGAAAGTACAAAAGAATCAAAAGTTTGAGAAAATCCTAAAACTTTGAGGTAAGTAAAGCTAAATAATTATGAAAATCAAATTATAGGAGATAAGAACAAAGGTGTGCAAACTAGAAGAAATATTTCAGAAGAGCATTGCTTCATTTCCAAGATTGAACCTAAAGATTTCAAAGAAGCTTGCAATGATGAACATTAGATGGAAGCTATGAAGAAAGAATTAATCCAGATTGAAAAGAATAATACATGGGTTCTTGTTCCTAGACCTAAAGATAAAAATGTGATTGGTACTAAATGGGTCTTTCAAAATAAGTTGAATGAACAAGGTGAAGTGGTCTGGAATAAAGCAAGACTGGTATACAAGGGGTTTTCACAGATGGAAGGTATTGACTTTGAAGAAAACTTTGCCCTTGTTGCCATAGTTGAAGCTGTATGGTTATTTCTTGCTTATGCTGCATATAAGAACTATAAAGTCTATCAGATGGATGTGAAGTCTGCTTTTCTGAATGGTGAGCTAGAAGAAGTATGCATTGAATAGTCGAATGGATTTCAATAGATTCATAAGTAAAACTTGGTCTGTCGATTGAAGAAAGCTCTATATGGACTCAAGAAAACCCACAGAGCCTGGTATGCTAGACTAGATAAGTACTTATTGAATCTTGGATTCAATAAAGGTACTGTTGACAAAAAAATATATTTCAAATTGGATCATGATAAAGAGTTGATTATTGAGGTCTTTGTTGATGAAATCATTTTTGGAGGAGATGATAATCTATGCATGAAGTTTGCTAATGAAATGAAGAATGAAGTTGAGATGAGTATGATTGGAGAGATGAAGTTATTTATGGGATTGCAAGTTACTCAGTTAGGCAAGGGGATATTCATATCTCAGTCCAAATATGTGAGAGAGCTACTAAAGAAGTTTAGTATGGATGAATCAAAACCTATTGGTACTCCCATGGTAATCAGATGCAAGTTAACACAAAATGGTGATTCTCCCAAAGAAAATCAAACAAGCTACAAATCAATGATTGGTGGATTTCTTTACTTAAATCAAACCAGACCAGACATTATGAATGTTGTATGTATGGTTGCTAGATTTTAGGCCGATCCAAAAGAGTCTCATGTGACTGTTGCAAAGAGAATCTTTAGATATTTGAAAGGAACAATTGATTTTGGGCTTTAGTATCCTAAGGATGATGATCTTAATTTGAATTCTTATACTGATGTGGATTGGGTAGGAGATGTAGATGATAGGAAGAGTACTAGTGGTGGTGCCTTCTTCTTAGGGAAGAAGTTGATGTCTTTGTTGAGAAAAACAAGAATTCCATTTCTCTATCTACTGATGAGGTAGAGTATATTGTTTCTGCAAACAATTGTACTCAAGTGATGTGGATGAAATAGATGCTGAAAGATATCAGAATAGAATATGATGAACCCATTACCATATGTTGTGACATCTTAAGTGTCATAAACATATCAAAGAATTTAGTACTACACTCTAAGACCAAGCATATACCAATCAATTTTTGCTTCATGAGGGAGAAAGTGAGTGAGAAAGAAGTCAGACTGGAGTATGTGCCTACCAAAGAGCATATTGAAGATATTTTTACCAAGCCATTTTTGAAGGATACTTTTGTGTATCTCAAAGGGATGCTAGGGCTGATTACCATGCCTGATATGAACTAGAGATGCATTGAATTGAATCGATCTGTGTGCTTCATGATCATATTCTAATCCGGATTGATTCCTTTCATGGTTGCTACTTAGAGGGAGTAGTCATATGTGCAGATATGTGGATCAGATCCTGTATGTGGAAAGATAATGCTTATCTTCTCCAATGATGTTAAAGGGGCAGAAGTGCAATGTGAAAACTACTGATGATCTAGGGAGATGAGCCCTATAGGAAGAAGATCTTGAGAAGAGTTGTAAAAAGAAAAAATTTGAATCTAAGGAGGAGTAACTGATGATTGAGAGTTGGGTTGATGGTGTTTTTCATATCATGTGTTTCCATCAATTCCAAAGGGTAATATTTTTGGATGTTGTGGATGTTTTGTTGATATGTGGTTGTCATTGATGTCAACACTATTAGCATTTGGTGTATTGAAGGTTGTATATGTCGAGGATATTGAGAAAATTGTTAAAATAAGTGTTCCATGTTCCCAATGAAACTATGTAAGTCATGAAGATGTCTTGTTCTACACGTTGAATATTAGTTCTTGTGGATTAACGAGTTTTATGTTGAGTGTATCTAGTTCATCCATTGGAAGTTTCAGAGGTCCACGTGAAGATTTGATCATGCTATGAATAATTGTGTTCTAATAGTATTTCTGTGGGGTTTGTCAGTGTTCCCGATTCAAGTTTATGTGTCTTTGTTGTTGCAGATATTTCTCTATTAGTTTATTTTGTTTTTGGATGCTTCTAGATCATGCTCTATCTTTTTAGTATGTCCACATTGATTAGTGTTCTTATGGTTGAATATTTTTCTATGTATGTTCAATTTCTCATGTTCTTGGTTGACATGATGGTTGTAGCATGTTGTGGATCTTCGAGGTGAAATTAATTGAAGTATTTTTGTATTGGATTTGTTAATTTGGTCTCCACTATGTTGTGGCCAACCTTGGTGGATTCGCATTGCAAATTTATTTGTAAATTCTGGCCGACATTGAAAATATGTTTTATATTTTGTGGTCAACTAAGTTGTTGATAAAATCTCATGTTGCATATATATAAGAGCGATTGTTTCATCGGTGTAATGTGTGGAAAAGAAGCTTAGAGTGCTCAGTGTGCTCCTATGTGTGTATGTGTGAATATCATTTGATTATAGAGCAAAGTGTGAAGAAGGTTGAGCGAAGAGCGAAGAAGGTTTTATGTGCTTAACTGGAATTGTAATCAAACTTGTGTAGAAGCTATTTTTTCAATTCACAATTTGGATGGTTTTAATCCAAATCTTTGGACAGTGAGTCCTCTTTTGTAATTGAGCAGTGAGCTCTAGGGAGTGTGGCTGAATGCATGTGCATTCCCATTATTCATATACTTTTAATAGGGTATATTATTGTGGAATAACCTCCACAGTTGTTTTTCCCCTAATAGGGCTTCCACAAAAACCTTGGTGTTCTCTATGTTTCTAATGTGTTGATTGTTCATGTTTTATTATTCATTCATCAGATCTGAGATTAAGTTAAGTAAAGATTGAAAAGTTATAAATATTATGTGACAACTGATTCATCCCCCTTCTCAGTTGTATGTCCTTATTTTTTCAAAAAATGGATGATGGACGATGTCTCTGAAGCATGCTTAGGTGTCTCCATTTCGATGTCAAAAGTTGACACACTCCAAATAGGTATTCTAGGCCACACTATTGAAGAGTACAATCTAGAATCTAGTAGAGAAGAATGAAAAACATGATCTAAAGACAAAGAAGCCTCCTCCAAACGTTATCCAAGAGATCCACAATCATGTCAAACTGCAAAGAATGATCATGTAGAGAATGAACAAGAGGGTCAAGGTGTTCCCTCACAACAACTAAAGAAGGATCTTCTCCACCAAAGAGAAGATGAATGTCATCAATGATGTCCTCCACATCTACAATATGAGACTTCGTGAATAAGTCTAAAATACCTTACAAGAAGCCATCTAAAGTAGTCAAATCTAAAATATAATGAGTATCCTACTGCATTGAATCACAAGGAACCAAAATTGTGGAACCAAAAGCATAATCAACTGCAATAGTAGATGGAGGAGATGAAATGCATGACTCAAGAACTGGATCAGATGTGAGTACTCCTAAGTTCAAGAAGCCAAATGTCTCCTCTAAATCATGGTTCATATTTGAAGTGTGATCAACAGCTGAAGGAATCACCATCAGAAGCAAAATTTTCAAAGGTATACAACTGAGATGAATTATGAACAATCCCAATAGCAATTATCTCTCTACTCTCTAAGTCTTGAATGATGATTGAATCAAGTGTGAACTCCACAATTCTCCCATTTCCACCATTTGTAATGTGATATATGGAAAGAAGATTGTTCATCAAATGAGGAACACACAAAACATCCTAGAAAATGTTGTTCCCATAACTAATAGATCCCTTCCCAATTACACTCATGTATGTATTGTTTCCAATTAAGATAGGAGACATAGTACAAGATTGAAAAGAAGAGAATAAAGACTACAAAGATTCCATATGATGAGATGCTCTTGAATCTAGAAGTCGTCTCCCTAATCCATGACCTAAAAGAGCACAAAGATCATGTCCTTTATATCTTGATGTAGAATCCAAATCAGCGTGACCTTTTCCCCTATTAAACTATTTTGAGGAAGAAGGAGAAGAAGGTTCAGGCATTCTAGAAAGTAAATCAATTTGATTCTTTCTAAGAAGATGTTTCAACTCATCAATATCTTCTTATAACAATAGTTTTCTTCATGTCCATCCTTCTTGCAATATGCAGAAGTAGGCCTCTCCTTCTTAAATGATTCTCCTTTTGAGTGAGTGAATTTTGATTCTTTGTGTGGCTTGTTCTTTTTCTTCTTTTGCTTCTTATCACTATTCACCGATTCTTTATGTACCTTAGACTCACTAGCCAATAATGCTTGTGCCTTGGAAGACTTGATTAGACCCATGTTCATTAACTTAGCTTCCTCTTGGATTAGGATATTTGCAAAGTCATCAAACTTAGGATCAACATATGATGTTCCCATATAAAGTTTATGGGTATGAAAGCCAGAAATAAACACTAAATAATCAGGACCAAGCTTGGATAACACATTTAGAATCAATTGTAAATGCTCTTTATCAATGCTACATTATTTCAACTATGTTCTTAGTTGCTTAACTTTCGAGATGTAGTCTTAGTTGTGGTCAAAACATTGAGGATCAAGATTCATCAAATCATTATCAATATGATATCCCCTAATCTTTATCTATTTTACCATACAATTTTTTAAAAGCCTCCCAAGCCTCTAGGTTTTTTGCATGATTCAATGTGAAATTGCAAATAAAATGAGACTAATGACCATATGCATCCAAGTTTTTTCTCATAATCAAGCTCCCATTTTTCCAATTCTTTAGCATCAGTAGGTTGATGAATGGTTTCATTTAGATGACCTATTAGACCTTTCATCATGAGATAGTTTCATACTAATTTTCTCCATTTAGCATAATTATGTGGATTTAGGAGTTCAATTTATGATTTCCCCATTGCAAGAACACAAATCAATCTATAGAATTCAATCAAACATTGCAAGATTACACCCCCCCCCCAAATTACTCAATCAAGAAAGCCCCCAAGCAATATCTTATTTTAGGAACTTTACACATATAGTGTTTATAGTTGCCACTTACCAAAATAGTGAAGTAGACTTTGATCTTGGTACATGCAAATTTCCAAAATAGGCCTCAAGCTCAAAGTGAAAAATTTATAGTAGATGAGATCAATCTGATTACACCACTAGAAAATACACAAATAATTTGCACTTTCAAAAAAATATTCACCCAAAAATGTTATCATAAGAGCAAGATATGAGCCCCTAAAGTTCCCAAAATGAGGACAAAGCAACAACACCTATGAGAATCTATAATTTCTAGAAAAAATAGACACCGAAACAAAAAAATGATTACACCATGGCAAAGAGCATGAAGAATTAGCACAAATCAAAAAAATTGCTCAAAAAAGGAGCCAAAATGAGCAAGATATGAAGCTTCAAAGTTGAACTGCCAAAATGAAAATGCAATTTGTGAAGAGGGAAAAAAAATTTAGACTGTTGATGTCATAATTGATGCGATGATGATGTCATCACACCAAATTATTAAAATTGACAGCCCCCTGCATGTCAAAAGAATATTTGGCCCTATAGGAAGAATATGTTGAAACTATTAGCTTAACTTTGATGGTCAAATGACTGTCAATAGTCTGCATGGGGTTGTGGAATATTCTACATGAGTATTCTTTTAGCTAGGAAATTTTTGTTGCCATTTATTAACTGATGCTAGTTTATATATTTCATCACTCGATTGAAAAATTTTGCTCGTATTTTATAGAGTTGTCAGTTTTTTGCTGACAACGCCTAGTTGGAATGGGGTCATGGCAGGCGAATGAAGAGCCCCCACTTGGCAGTGTGATAGTCATCCTACGATACCTACACAAGAAGGTACGACATACCTATGTATTATCTACCTACGTACTACAATTTAAACTATAGAATTTGCTTTCCCCTTTTTTGATTTTTACTATATTTTCAATGATTTTTTTGAAAAGACATTTTAAAAACTACAAAATATTTTTGAATAATAATTTTCTTTTGTAGAAAATACAATTTTATTTTATTTTTTAAATAAAATTGTACCATATGTAATGATGGCGACTTGGGGGTCGTACAACTCCCTGGGAAATTTTTTTTTGCCTCACTAGACAACTGCTTCGAATTCAAAAAAAATGGTAGCTAATCTTAGGGTTTTTGGCCCTTTTGGACACAATGGTAGGGTCAAATTTGACCCAAAATGCTCCAAAATTATAGCTACCTTTTGGATCTCGCAACCACTCTTTAGCTTCAAACCCTCATAGATTTTGCCTCACATGTCCGATTTGGACAAAAGAAAAGGAAAATTTGACTTTCTTGAATGTTTCAAATGCAATTGTGAGCTTAGATTTGCACCTGAAAGCTCCAATTTGAACTTGCAATAAATAATCACAAAGAGTAACCCCCCAGATCTATTATTTCTATCAAGTTTTTTTGATTCTCCAAATCATCATACGATGCAAGAGAAGAGCATACTCAAATTTTCAGTATTTACCATCTCTCTTCAGAAAAAAGGCTATCTAATGGCACCCAACCTGGTCTAATACTAGTGTTAGAATTAGCTATGGATTCCAAAATATTGAGGCCAAATGGAAACCACAAGAGAGAGTATTGAAATACAAATATGATTTAATTGATATGAAAAATGTAGTAGAAATCCCTTAGTTATATAGTCAAGGTGAGATACAGTATGTCATAATATTATGACAAGTGTCTTAATCATATGACATTAGACAACTTATCACAACTACCTAGGTTCACATGTGTTACAAGTTAAAAGATAATAGCTAATGACAACTAACACCTTCTAGAAAGATTCCTTCCTAGGACCTAAGTAAACTTAACATGTAAATAAGTCACATAGTAACGAATTAACTAGGTACAAGACTTTATTTACACCAACACATATAAATATAAATTATTTTTTATTATTTCAACTAACTAGCAATTTTAAGGAAATAACTAATATCATTATCAAGCATTCAAGATAAATCAAGAGAAAAAAAAAGAATTATTGTAGCATTTCATCATTCAATAATCATGTCATGTGTTATGTAAAAAAATTTCATGTTTTGTATGCATTTTGAGCACTAACACTTGTATGTTTTCAAATCAATTCAAGTCAAGGAACAATTGATCCTTAAAGGTGATGAGTATGACTTTAGTCCATCAAGGAGATTAGATCTGAGTGGTGAGTTGTAGAAATTTTTCAATTCATTACTTTTTTATCATTAGCCTCTATTCAACCAAGGATAAACACTCTTTTATATCATTATTTGTCATTGTGGAGGTAGGAATACCAACATAGGGTTTGACATAGGCAAGCCCCTATATGGAACAACCATTCCACTCTTATCATGTGTGCAAGTTGTAGATCTAAATTGAGTTGAAGGAATATTAAAATCTATATTTCCATTCATGCACTCAAACCCTAAAAGTTTCCAAGTCATAGAATCTAAATTTTCTCATCAACAAACAAAGTTTTGATAGCAATTCCCAAATAACAGAAGCTACAGACCAAGGGCCTCAGGCATATGTTTTCAATTCCTAAAAAAAATGAAGATATTATAGGGCATACTACACCCTAGACTAGCTAACCCTACATCAAATTTAAATCCCAGGTTCCTTTGTGTCTAACCTCTACATTTATGGATTTGAATTTTTTATTTTTATAAGTTGATGAAAAATCATAATAGATTGTTGCATTTACATAGTTTTCATAATTAGATCATTTCATTTAATTAGAAATCAATCATCACACACATCCACAAAACAGCACATAGACCCCCTAAATATTGGATTAAACCTTTGATACACCATTTTGACTCTCCCAAATAGGTTTGTAGGAAAGTTGCTCTTGAGGTCATCTTTAATCCAATTCAAAATAATTGGGAAGAGGGTGCTCATTGTTAGTGTGAATGGGGTTATTTCATAACTAGTTATTAGTGAGGACCTATTTGTTGCAAGAATGAAGGTGTTGTCATTCATGTCAATTGGTCAATTGGTTATCAACCTGTTGTTGTTTTCATTGATGTTATGAAACCAAGTTATTGGTTGTATATGTCAAGGATATTGAGAAAATTGTATTGAAGGAAGATTGCAGGTGTTTAGTGGTTGCTCTGGGTTTTGCTCTAGGATTTCATTCTATGTGTGTGCATTTCAAATATGTTGATCATGCTTGTTGGAAGTTGTTGTATCTATATTTTTGGTTTATAATTCATTGTATAGTGTGAGTTATGTTCACCAATTGTGAACTATGGTGTTTTGTGTATTTGGCTAAGGTCCAGGAGAAATGTTGTTGGTCTATATTTCTCTTTGGTTAAGTCTTATGACATGTAGTTCTAGATTTAAGTTGTTATGATTGTGTTGAAGATAATTTTAGTATCTAGGAGGATCATGCTTAATTGTTCTATGTGTTTTACACTAGTTTTTCTAACCTTGTGTTGAACAATACCTTTGGAATTGATGAAACATTTTAGAATCTATTTGGGTCCTCATCAAATGTGTGTTTGGGTTTCCCTCATTCTAATTCCACACTAGGATGTTTTGGCATCGACCTAATTCAAATTTAACATTGGATGGTCGACTTTGGATATGTTTCAAAGTTGAAGATTATATAAATACAAGATGAGCGAGTGGTGAAAGTAGGACAACGAGATAGGTGCAAAAAAATAGAGCAGATAGATGCAAAGCAGATGTGAATCAATGAAATTATGTAATATGAGTGTGGCAGATCAGTGTGAAGCCTAAATGTTGAGTTTCCAAATGCAGTGAGCTAAAGGTGGACTCTATCATTCATGCATGTCTGCAATTGGTTGAGCATATTATGGTGGATTTCCTTGTTGCATTGAGATTGTCTTCTCTCTATAATATATCTCTTGTATCTTCTTTATATCTCAATGGGAGCCCTCTAGGTGGTTAACCAGGTTGGAAAATGAGTCTTTATCTAGAAGGTGAGTCCTTGTTTTGGTAGTGAGCCTTTTTCTCAAGTAGTGAGCCTCTTTGTAGTCAGTTTTGATATTCTCTATAGTGTGAGTTAATCCTCACCATGTTTTTTCCCTCATTTGGTTTTCCATTTAAATTTGGTGTTCTATGTTTGTGTGATGATTTTGAGTTTCTACACTTGCACATAATGTTTAATCATTTTAATAGAGTTAAGAATTGTGATTGATCTAAGTTCTAATGAATGCTATAAAATTTAAATTTGTTACAACTGACTCACCCCCCTCTTAGTTTTCTTTTTCAACAATAGGTATCAGAGCTTGGTTCCCTAGAGAAGAGCTTAACTGCTTAAGGAAGGTTGAGGATTGCTAGTAGAATTACTCATGATTATCCAAGGTTCGATGGAACTAATTATGCTATCTAGAAAATATTGATTGAAGAATATCTAGAGTACTATGGATATGATGTGGAGAAAGCTTACAAGAATTCTTACACTCCTCTAGCTAAATGTCCAAGTATGGCTGATGAGATCAAGGCACATGATGTGAATAATAACCTTGTGAAGTACATTTTGAAGAATAGTCTTGTGCATTCTGAGTTGATTGAATTTTAGAATATGAAGACTACTAAGGAATTATGGGATGCTTTGGAAAAGGAACATGAAAGTGATGAAAGGGTTGAAGAGGCAAAGTTACAAAATTTGGAGACAAGTTGCCTATATCTGAAGATGAGAATGTCAAAGCTTATGTATAGAGATTGGATAAGGTAGTAGCTGGAATGTGAGGACTTGGTGCTACAATAGATCAATCTAGAATTGTAAAGAATATTCTTAGGACTCTCCCTAATAATTACAGTAAAAAGGTATGTTCTATTGAAGAACATATAGATTACAAGACTTACACTAAAGATCAATTTTTGGGAACTCTAACATCTTATGAGATGGGAAAACCGAGTTTGAGAAATGGATCCAAATCAAAGATTGATTTTAAGGCTATAAAAGCTAAAGATCCAAATGAAGAAAACCTTTATGAAGAAGAATCTAACTTTGTGAGAAAGATGAAGAAAGGCTCCAACAAGTATGAAGGTTTACAAGTTACCCATTAAATTCTTTAGTTGTGGAGGAATAGGTCATTATGTTACAAGGTGTCTAGAAAGAGCTAGGAGGAATAAACAAAGATATGAGAAAGAAAAGAAAGGTAAGAAGATCAATAGAGCATATTATGTGAATGAGGATGCTAGTATATCTAATGAAGAATCTGATTATGGAGATCCTGATAACAATGAATGCTTGTTCTTGGTTATAAAAGATGAACCTACTACTACTAATTCTGAAAAATAGGTGAAGGGATGCCCTCTAAAGAAGGATAAGAAAGAAGGTACTTGTAACATCTTGTCATAGAACCTTAGAGGACAACACATTCATGCAACAATAATGGAACAATTTTTTTTTATTATATAGGAAATAATAGTGAACTATATAACTTAACATAACATGTAAGATAAATTATTTCCTCCAATGTTCCATGACTACATTACTTACACAATTATAAATAAGAACACGACATTAGATAAATAAGAAAATGGAGCTAAAGGTGAGCTGAGGTGGGAAAGGCCGAATCTTCTTTGGCACTGAGCAGTGATGCACATGGATCCGGGCCCGTGGTCTTGGCAGGCCGCCTCGAGAAAGAAGAAAAGCGTGGAGGAACCGGAACAGGAGGATTCCCCAAAAAAGCATGCGAATGACCCAGGGGGGAAGAATATTCTGGTTCCTCCCCCTGTTAAACCTATCGGCGATTTCCCTAAAGATAACCTCAAAGGTGCAGTGGGATCTGGTGACACGAATGGAGGGCATCGTAAGAAGTGGGCCTCACTGTTTGGGGTTAAACCCAATGGTAAGTCTGTTTTTCCCCCTGTGCGCAATATCTCCAGCCCTACAGTTGGAAAATTTGCAATCTCTATTCTAGACGAGATCTCATTGATCATAATATTGCTATAATGGAAAATTCCCTAGTTGGTAAATTCATGGGCCAAAGGCCAAATATTGAGATTGTTAGGGATTTCGTCAGAAAAAAATGGAGAACAAATGGTAGTGTCTCTGTTGCGGGTCTCCCAAAAGGTTTCTTTGCTTTTGAGTTCTCGAACATAGAAGACATTAAGACTGTTAGATGCAGAGGACCATGGGTTATTGGGAAATCAACTCTCGCACTTAAAAAATGGTCTTCAAACTTAGATCTAACAAACTCCATCTTTGAGAATGCTCTGGTATGGGTTAGGCTTCATGGTCTTCCTATGGAATATTGGAACAAGGATGTTTTTAGGGGGATTGCTAGCTCCTTTGGGGAGCTTTTATCGATTGACCCTATGACAACAGCAAGAAGGAGACTGGTGTTTGCCAGAATATGTGTGGGTGTTTCTCAGGAAGCGGATCTTCCCTCCTCTGTGGAGATCCACTCAAAACTTGGTTCTTGGGCGCAGGCTATTGAGTTTGAGACCATCCCTTTTTCTTGCTTCAACTGTAGAAAATTTGGCCATTGGGCGAAGCATTGCCCCCTTAAGGCAGTAAAAGAAATGGAAAACCCTAAAAGGGCCTCAAAAGTGGTATGGAAAAAGAAACAGGAGGAAAAATTTGTTACGGAGCCAGTGGGAAAGGCTGCTGAAATCCCTGATAACCTCTCGGGTGACGCTAGAAATGAAGGCTCCACCTTCCAGGTCCACCAAGCTCTTGTTCCTGAGATTAAGTCTGGTCCTCAGGATAAAGGAGAAGGAATGGATTGCAATGCTAGGTTCTTGGCTCTAGGCAAGGCAGATGTTTCTCAATACAATATCTCTGATGAAGCTGGAAATGATGGCTCTGCCATCCAGAGCCCCCAAGTTTTGGTTCCGGAGTTTTCCTCTGATTCTCAGAACAAAGATGAAAGTGTGGAATGGGAAGCTGGGAAATTAGCCCCTAGCAAGTCAGATGATTCTATTACCTCGGAGATGAGCCCCATCTTTCGGGACCCCGTGATGCCAGGGCTGGATGATATTCCTTCTTAGGGTCTCTCTCTTGAGGTAGGTATTCCCCTGATTGTGTCTCCAGTTGGGAAAAATAACCCAGGTATTGAATCCTGTTCGGATCTGGCTTCTTTTGATGTTGTTAAAGACACTTATTCGGACCCTAGCCAGGCAAGCCTTCTTGAAAGAAGTATCTCCCTGCCTTGTGGGAATGGACTCATGGATACCCTCCCTTGGGAACATAAATTCCTATCTGAAAAAGAATGGGAATCCAACAAAGAATCAGATAGTCAGGATGATACAGATAGAGAAGAGGTGCTATCTAAGAAAAAGAAGAAAAAATCAAAAATCAAAATTAAAATCACCCCTTGTGGGATTTCAACAAGATCGAGAGCAAAAGCGGACTGTGGGGCAATATCCCTGGCCAAAGGAAGAAGACCCAAAAATCTGATAAGAGAGCACCATAGCTTTCAAGATATTGCGGATGGCTTCCAAAAAACCATCCCGGAGCTCCTTCTCTCTCCTAAATTCCCATGAAGTTATTGTCCTGGAATATTAGGGGACTAAATAACCCCCACAAGCAGGATATTTTACACAATTTTTCCTGGGACCAAAAGCCTGATATTCTCCTCATTCAGGAAACCAAAATGTTAAGTGAAAAGGTGGAAAAGATTTCTTTGTTCCAGCACTGTTCCATTCAGGGCAGTGATTCTGCTGGTGCTTCTGGTGGGGTTGCGACTTTTTGGAACTGTAAGGTCATAAGAGGTGATCCTCTTTTTTCTCGTCCTAATCATGTTGCTACTAGATTTACTCATATTAGGGACAACTTCAGCTGGATCCAGTCTAATATTTATGCTCCTAACTGTAAAAAAGCTCAGAAGGCTTTTTGGAAAGAGCTGGCTGCTTTCGGAATATCTTTCAAAATGACCCATGGGTTGTCATGGGAGATTTTAACTCACCCCTCCTTCAGGGCGAGAAGTTTGGTGGCTCTCAGATTAATGAAGAAAGCAAAGAAGATCTCTTGGATTTCATCAACAATCAGGCCTTGATCGACCTGGACTTGCAAGGGAGCTCTTACACTTGGTCGAATCGAAGAGTTCTGTCTGATCTGATCCAGGTGAGACTTGACAGAACCCTTGTTTCTGATATTTGGATCTTAAATTATTGCTGCTCTTTGAAAACCCTCCCTAGGATTGGATCTGATCATTTTCCTATTAGTTTTGTGGCTGACCCCTTAAAAATTAAGAGGAATACTCCCTTTCACTTTGAGAAGATGTGGCTTTCCCATCCTCTCCTCCGAGAGGAAATAAGGAAATGGTGGAATATTAAAATTAAGGGTACTGCCTTATTTAGAATCGCCAAAAAACTAAGAGAAGTTAAAATGAATCTCAGAAAGTGGAAAAAAGAGTCTTTTGGCAATATCTTTCAAATCAAATCTGATCTTCAGTTTAGGCTGTCTGAAATCCAAAACAAAATTCAGAAGGAAGGCTACTTGAATGAAACTAAGGAAAAGGAAAATGAGATCCTCTCAAAACTTCACGAGATAATTGCTAGAGAAGAGGAATTTTGGAGACAAAGATCCAGAGCTCTGTGGCTAAAGGCTGGAGACAAAAACACCAGATACTTTCATCTTTCAGCATCTAAGCACAGGGCAGCTAACAAAATTTCAGCGATTGTGGTTGATGGTAGAACTTATGAGGAGGAAGAGGATATTAGAAGAGAAGTTGTCCTATTCTTCAAGAACCTCCTATCTAAGAAAGAGGGTATTAACTTGGAGGATCAAAATCAGTTACTGGAGGCTATCCCCAGGATTGTTAACTCTAGAGACAATGAAATGTTGACAGATATACCCACCAGTGAGGAAATTAAAAAAGTTGTTTTCTCTTTTGAAGGAAGCAAAGCGCCTAGTCCTAATGGCTTCCCTTTACTTTTCTTCCAGTGGTTTTGGGACATTGTTAGGGAGGATGTTGAGAAGGCAGTGAAAGAGTTCTTCCACTCTAGAAATCTGTTGAAGGAGTTAAATGCCACTTTCTTGGTTCTTATTCCCAAAAAACCTGGAGTGCAGGATTTTGAAGGCTTCAGACCTATCAGCCTCTGTAATTCTTTCTATAAAATTATTTCAAAGGTGCTTACCTCTAGGCTACTTCTTATTCTGCCCTCTATAATTGCTCCTCAACAGAATGGCTTTGTGCCTAGAAGACAAATTCTTGACTCTATTGTCCACGCTCATGAGAATGTTCATTCCCTCTCGGTCTCTAAATCGGAAGGAATTCTTCTTAAGCTTGTCATTTTGAAGGCTTATGATAGGGTGGACTGGAACTTTCTGATTAAGATCTTAAAGTCTTTTGGCTTCAATGAAAGGGTTTTGCAGCTTATTGAACAACTCATCACTTCTTCTTCTGTGGCGGTTCTTATTAATGGATCCCCTTCCACTTTTTTCCATAGTTCTAGAGGGTTAAGACAGGGAGATCCCATTTCTCCTATCCTCTTCACGATTATGGCTGAGGTTTTTGGAAGGAATATGAGTAAATTGGTTGCTCAAAGAGCTATTATGGGGCTCAAACCGTCATCGAACAATTTGATATGCTCTCATCAATAGTTCATGGATGACACTTTGCTAATGGGAAGGTTTGTTGTCTCGGAAGCTAAAGAGATGAAGAAACTTTTGGATACCTATGGTAGAGCTTCTGTTCAGGTGATAAATAAGCAAAAAAGCTCGCTATACTTCTTTAACACACCTTTGCATAGACAGAGAAAGATAGCTGGAATTCTTGGTTGCAAGATTGAGTCCCTTCCTGCTACTTATCTAGGATTGCCTCTTTTTTTAAAACCCTCAGATACTTTTTGGATCTCTCTAGTTGATAGGTTTGGGAAAAAACTCTCTGGCTGGAAAGGAGCTCGCCTAAGCCAAGCCAGAAAAATCCAGCTTCTTAAAGCTTCTCTGCAGAATCTCCCTATCTATGCTCTCAGTCTTTTTAAAATCCCATCCAAATATGCTAAAACCATTGAGAAGATCCAAAAGAGATTCCTTTGGTCTGGAGTCAAAGAAAGAAAAAGAATTCCCCTTGTTGAATGGGATTTGGTTTGCAGATCTAAAAAGGATGGAGGCCTTGGGCTAAGAAAAATCAG